>VURO01003323.1:9006-41785 GCA_015108175.1 Pelvicachromis taeniatus | reverse complement strand
TAAAAGTTATCTTCACGGTGGCACGGTGGTTAGCACTGTTGCCTCACAGCAAGAAGGTCCTGAGTTCAATTCCACCATCAGGTCAGGGTCTTTCTGTGTGGAGTTTGCATGTTCTCCCCATGTTTGCGTGGGTTCTCTCCGGGTATTCCGGCTTCCTCCCACAGTCCAAAAACATGCAATTTGTGGGGATAGGTTAATTGAAAACTCTAAATTGCCCATAGGTGTAAATGCGAGAGTGACTGTGAGTGCAACTGGTTGTCTGTCTATGTGTGTTAGCCCTGCGACAGACTGGCGACCTGTCCAGGGTGTACCCTGCCTCTCGCCCTAAGACAGCTGGGATAGGCTCCAGTGCCCCCCGCAACCCTGAAAAGGATAAGCTGGCTGAGAATGGATGGATGGATGGAGCCATCATCCCAGCCAGCAGCTTGCACATTTAGAGGGCACAATCGATGCTGAAAACTACGTATAGGTAGGTTATAAAGAAATATATGGACCCATCCAGATGATGTTGCATCTTTCAGCAAGACAATGCTAAACTGCGTACAGCATACAGCAGCATTGCTTCACAGTAGAACTGTAAGCAGGCTGAACATACATCTGAAAAACGTTGGGACATGTACAGTTTAGCAAGACAATGCTAAACTGCGTACTGCATACAGCATACAGCAGCATTGCTTCACAGTAGAACTGTAAGCAGGCTGAACAGGCTAAACTGGTCTGCCTGCCAGTCCAAATATTTCATCAGTTGACATGATAAATAACTTAACATGTGATGCACCGTGAAATAAAAATATGACAAAGAACCCAGGACTCTTGAGCAGCTAGAATCCTGTGTCACACATGAATTGGACAGCTTTCCTCTCCTAAAAGTCTGGCAGCTGGTCTCCTCAGTTTCCCCATATTTCTGGACTGTTGTTAAAAGAAGAGGCTATGCTATGAGGGGTAAACATGGTCTGCAGCTTTTTAAAAACATGTTGTTGCCATCAAATTCAAAGTGACTTTATTTATCCTTTAAAATGGTACATTTTTCTAGGTTCCATTGGTTTGATGAGATTTGCAAATCATTGCATTCTGTTTTTTAATTTACATTTTATACAGCGTGCCACCATTTCTGGAAGTGAGTTATAGTTTGTGGCTGATGGGAAAGTAAAAAAAAAAAAGTGCTAACATGAATACAAACTACCGCATACCATTTCTCACTCATAGATGTCTTGTTTGACATACCACTGCACTGTTGATAGACTGCATGTTTCTCTTCCTCTCCTGGGCAGCTGTGTTTCTCATTCACACTTCTCAGTTTGTCTCTTCTTAAACAGGAACAACACTGGACAAAATGTATATTTTTTGCTGTTAAGAACTTTGTTCTCTGTTTTTTTTCGTATTCACATGATTAAATTCTCCTGAATTTTTTAAACGTACACATATATATGATATAATATAATCATATTTTATATAATCATATTTTTTTCACGGACTGCTCTTAAAAAGTTGCCATTTCACATTGTGCTCTGAGTCACTTGTTCCTCCAACTGCCTGGCAAGATATAGTGAGACATGTGACAAAGAGTGAATGGAGCTGTTTTCAATAAGCACTATTGTTGATGTCAGTGTGACAAGAGAGATTAGGGTGACCAGATCTCAACAAACTAAATGTAGGACAAATACACTGTTTGTCTAGGACAAAGTGGGACATGTCAACAATGCTGGGCGGTGGACAAGTATATTTTACTTGAATGCGACTTTTCCATCACTGTTGTAAAGCAAATATAATAAGAACGATGGGAAGCTGAAGTTTGGTTTCATGCAATAGTCTATTGTTGGTAACAGTCTTTGGGTTTCAGTAGGGATACATCCATTGCTTGGCTTTTTTTTTTTTTTTAGCCATATCTAACAATTGTAGCAAGTTTTAGCCAAATATGACACACACATATGTTATTATTACTACACACTGCTGTGTCATTTTATATGTGATAGTTTCCATCATATTCACCATAATCTGCAAAACGTGTGACATTTTGGTAACTTGTAACTTTCCCTGACTGGCATAGCATTAGACAGACTAACCTGTCTAATGCTATGCATTAGTATAATAAAAATTTGAGTATAATAAAAAGTTTTCCCCTCACATGCCCTGGGAAAATAAAAATGAATAAAAATGCAGTGCTGTCCCACATAAACAGGGACATCTGGCCATCTAAAGAGAGATTTCGTGGCGAAACAGGCAACTAAATCAGTCAAAAGTGAAGCTTTTAATCACCAGATACACGTGAACTATTTATATATTATTATTATTACTTTTATTATTATTTTCCTTTAGCAATCCTACAGGCCCAAACTGTGAAACACCAAATCATAGTCCACCTAGAAAGCAAAGTGTGTCTCCAGTGTGCACAAAGGAGCAGTGTGCCCTTAAATC
The DNA here is from genome assembly GCA_015108175.1 of Pelvicachromis taeniatus. Lineage (NCBI taxonomy): Eukaryota > Metazoa > Chordata > Actinopteri > Cichliformes > Cichlidae > Pelvicachromis > Pelvicachromis taeniatus. Next base: position 39,370 of record VURO01003323.1, on the reverse strand, counting down.
AGATTTGATCTGCAGGGTTGGGAGTTTAGTCAAAAAAGCAACAATAGTAAATTGTCTCTGAATTTTTCATATCATCACATTCCTCAAAACTGCCGACGTTTGTATGTTATTGTTTGTGCATAGCCAAAATTATGTGGTAATTACTGAGTCTTTAACAGGAATTGAAACTGTATATTTGCACGTGAGGTGAGATCATTTTAGATATCCAGGAAGGAGGAAGTTTATCCTTAAGTGGAAGTTAGAGAATTATCTGATCTATGATCTACAAAATATAGTTATAGTTATAGTTATAGTTGGGTATTATACTGAATTAATAGCCTATGAGACTGATTTGAGGTCAGGTTAGTATTTAGGTCTGTTTATGTCATATACCTATTCCGTACACTTGGAAATGAAAGCTAATAAAAACTTGTCCAACCAGCAGCAATTATTCTGTTGCCATAGAAACCATGGCTGGCAGAGTTCCATTGTAGTTACATTGTAACCAGTGACACTATCCGTGATCCTTTTAGTGAAGCTTTGGCGTGCATGACCTTTGGTGTGAGTGACCTTTGGTGTGCTGGATCCACCATTTAGAGACTAGGCAAGCTCACAGAGCTTGGTTCAAGTTACTTTATTGGACCATTAGCAGCAGGTTTGTTTTTAATTCAACCTTTTCTGATCATTTGTAGTCATAGAATTTACATTTTCAGATAACTAAGATAGTCGTTTAGTTGCTCTGGGGGGCTAATGCATCTCAAACCTTGTTGGAGAGGGGAAGCCAGTGAGAAAAACAAAGCTCTCTATAAGGTAGAGATGTTAAAATGGCTTGTTTAGACAGGAGGGTGAACACAGGGGATTCCCCAGGGCAAGGTATAAAGATCAGTTTGAACAGTGAATCCTGCAAAGCTACTTAAGTAGTTAGTTTTGGCTGCTCTTTTGTTTTCCCCAAGGGATCGCCACAGGAAATGGATCACAGGATCCATGTTTGATTTGGCACAGATTTTATGCCACAACCCCTTCCTGACGCAGCCCTGCCATCTGGGCTTGGGACTGCACCCTCAGGTGCATCAGATTATGTCTACCTGAGGGTGGGTTTGTGTATCCTAAGGGTCTTGAACTGGAGTTCTTTTGCATGTAAGGCGAATGTGTTAACTACCACACAGCGTGTGTTAATGGGCTAAAACTCCAGTTAACAACAACTCTTTTGTCTAATTTGATAATTAACTAATAATTAACTAGTCTAGTCTATAACTAATGGATGGGTGGAACATTTTAATTTGTTGTCCACTTTGACCTTACTTCCAGCAGAGACCTCTCCTGCTTTCATTTTGATTTAGAAATGTTTTTAGTTCACCACAAAGAATCACAAATGTCCTTACGATGCAAACATACTATTGTTACTTTTGCATTGAGATTGTAGATTGAGATAATACTTTGACATAATACTAAAACAATTTCTTTAACAATTAGCAAGTTCATAAATCGGGTATTTAGGATCAAAATTAAACAACTTCAATACAGCTGATCTGATATTAGTGTGGTCTACTGCTATTGCTGAGTGCTAAACCACTAGCTAGCATGCAGGCAATTTAATCAGGGTAGTAGGATCTAAAGAACATTCTTACCTCAGTCATTTGTGATTTGTGGCTAGTGAAAGTCACAGCTTGTTAGCATGCTTACTGGTGCTTACCCTACATATCCACATATCCATGACATCACTTGGAAAACAAGTATCCTTTGATAAAAGTCCTCCTGTATATGCTTATTTGTGAACTTTTAGGTTTTTGTGTGGATTCTATTTTTTTTGTTTGTTTTTGCTTCTAAATCATCATCACTCTATTCCTTCCCTCTTTTGCATCCTTTTATGACAAATTAGCAGCAAATTAGTCTAGTTTTTGTAAAATGTATAATTCACTATTTACTTGCATTATATCTACCCTGTATTTTAACACAAATCATAAAAGGAATAGCTTTTTTTCTTTGTATCAAAGTAGCAAAATGACATTTTCTTTATTATTTGTCTCATTTCTTCCCAGTATTGGAAACTGTACTTTTTAACGCTTCAGTGTTGACAGAAACATAAGCAATTTATACAATCTATAAAAGAAACCAAATTTAAAAAAAAAACAAAAACATGTCAATAAAATGTATTTTCCATTCATTAAATTATATTGGGGAAAATTACTTAGCAGGTAGCAGCAACACTCTAAGGCAAAAATAAACATAAGATATGCATAAGATTTCTCAGTTCACTCTATTTTAAGGACAGTCTTGGTTTTCTTATTCACAGGTTTCAGGCCTCTAAACGCCTGCTTGCAGTGCACACACAGACACTCTTTATATTCTGGGCAAAAGGAATTCCATTCATTCATGATGGCAACATTAGACCAATACGCAAGAGTAACCACATTTCCAGAAGCTCACACTGTAAATTAAACATAAAAATAACTAAAACCCAACATGCTGTGTTTTGTTTTACGGCTGCATAATAAACAGCATTATGTTGGATTTAACTAAAACTCGCCAGGAAGTCATGCTTCTTTTGCGATGCAAGTCTCGTCCTCTGTAGTGCATTTTCTTCCTGTGACCAATGTTTCATGGCTACACCAGGTAGCAGCTAAAGCCTGCAGGCTGTTGCGATGGCTATTTCACGATGGCAAAATGTGTTCAAGACATGCACAAAAAAAACGGACAGCAATTTAAATCAAATTCTTGAGTTCCATGGATTTAAGGGATAGAGGACCCCACACCGGACTGTCTCTGTTGGGCCTCATGTTCAGTCAGTGCTGCCATAGTGGTTCCCATTGGAAGGGTTGTCCTGTAAACTGGCGTGTGAGGCTTCTTCCTCCTGCGTCACCACTGGCTCCACTGGCTGTGCAAAGAAGTTGGCGACACAGAAAACCTGCAGGAAACGTGAGAAAGTTAGAGCACCTTCAACTCCAGTATTGTAATTGTACTGGAAATCTTTAAAAAAAAAAAAAAAAACCCAGGCTTTCACTTATTTCACCTTATCTTTCGACTTGGCTTGTTTAGTTTGTACATTTAACAGTTTTAACCGTAGTGGTTCTGTTGGTGAGCCAGGACATTTTTTTTAATCCATGTGTGGATCCTAAAGATGCCAAAGGTACCAGATAATAGTAAAAGACACTAAAAGTTACATGGAATCTTTTAATTTGATTTGGGATTCAGAGAAAACTAATTCAGAAATTTTGTTATGCAATTTTTTCTAATTTTATAGCTATAAAAAAAAAAAAAAAGAAAGAAATTGGAAAATGTGTTTATATTAACATGAAACTTACTGTTAGAACAGCCACTATCCCGCCCTGCAGAAGGCCAGTGAGCACATCACTCCAGTGATGTTTGTAATCGGACACCCGGGACAGACCCACATACACTGCAGTAGCAATCAGGAAGAACTGAATGGTGGGACGCAAAAGCCTCGCCCATTTTGACCTCAGCCTGGCTTGAATGTATAGCTACAATAGCAAGCGGAAGAGGAAATACCAAAAGTTTTAGCATCTCTATCGCACATTAACAAGTAATAAATCAGTTTGTATTAAAGACAATATATACTTACAACAAGAAACAGCATGCAGTACATAGAGAAGGATGAATGACCAGAGTAGAAGGACAGTCTACAACAAAAAAAAAACCAAGAAATTGAAATTTAGAAAACGAATAAAACAAAACTCTTACACTTTTGATTTATAACAAAGTCATTCTGTCATAATCAGTGTCTAACACAGTCCTGTTGTCATCCAGTTATAGATGGATGACAGTTAAAAAGAATTATAAGAAGACTCCATTAAAATAGTCTTAATAATGTCTACTGAAGCTTTGTCTGCTAAAATAACTTTATTGGCGTTTTTGGATGTGTCTTAATTAAAAAATATATATATATATTTAAAACATTTTTTAAACAAGGTTACTGTTACAGCAATTATCATTAATGTGGGTGTATTTCGAATCTCACTTCTAAACAGTAAATTCGAAACAGTATGAAAAATATAGGGCAAATCCACTGCAACAATTACACCACATTAAATCAAATATGTTTCATTTTGTTTGTGCTCAGGATCTTTACCTGGCTTCATCCACCGAATCTGCGTCTCCGCTGCAGGTGAAGTTCACGACGTATCCACCAGCTTTGCAGTTGATACGATCCCACACTGGGTTGCATACAGCCAGGAAGTTTGGCCTCAAACGACCAATGGAGTATTTAGCTATGTCCGTCAGAGACTGGCTGGCAACAGCTCCAAACAAGTAGCTCCCCACAGCTTTGTAAACACATGAAATATACTTGATCCCCAGAGACTGGTTCCTGACACGCGACAGGTAAACAGAAAGGCACTCGCCGCATACGATCTGAGGAAGAAGATCAAAGGTGGGGGGAGAAAAAAAAAAAAATAGTCACACATGTTGACCAAATGCAAAATAAGAAACTTTTGTTGTAGAAGAATACTCCTAACTTACTACAATCAGTGTGAAGGGGATCATGACTCCTCCGAGCAGCTGGTAGGATATGGTGTCCTCTTTGAGCGGGTACCTGATGGACTCATCATTACAGAAGAAACCCCGTTTGAAAGGGCTGTGTTTCGGGGTAAGGATAAAAAATGGAAGCCCAACTAAAAATAAAATAGAGCAAATGGATCAATTTCATTCCTTAACAGATTTCAGCTCATCTTATGTCATTAATATTTGCATCACACTAACAATTGGCTGCAAAGACAGAGTGACAAGGCAATGCTACCGTTATACAATGCTTTAGAAAGTCTTATGATTTAGACACAGGAAATGATTTGTCTGCATCACAGAGAAAATCTTTCTTCTCAAAGAGACACTTTCAACAGTTCTTCATTGTGAGAGTTCCCTTTGTGCTCCCAAAAAGGGCATAATACTTCCTAATTAACTGCCTGAGGCCTTGAATTACTGCAAAAACATTTTTCAAAAAGTAACCAGGCAAATCTGTGAATATACAGCAGGAAGGGAATCTTTATTGCCATGTAAGTCGCATGTTTAGCGTTAAACACTGAACCCGTGATGTTAATCTGTACAGAGAACACCAAAACATATGAAACGTGCTCTGACTTGTGTCGCTTGCAAATTTCCTACCCCTGTGGCTTCTTTAGAAATTACAAAACTGCACTGCCTCTTGGCTAAACTGAAGACAGTAATGCAATACCAGGCATACTTCCAAACACAAAGGTCGATGAATCACTGGTATTGACACTTTTATGCTAAATGAGCAACTCTAGAGTCACTAAAGCACAAAGTAAATCAATTCCAAAGTTTTGAAATCCTGAAAAAGACCTTGAACTTACTTTTCAGGACATATGAGGTATAATCATGCAGAAATGTTAACTACACAGATCAAACAATAAAAATAGGAACCAGTTCATTAACCAGTTTGTTCATTTTCTGTCTTCTTTGCTGACATTAGGTTGAAATGTTTAAAAGTACGGTACAGTACAGTTTAAAAGTGTACGGTTTTGTTTTTGCTTTGGTTTATCTGTGTTATATCTCAGATTTTGATTTTGAAGAACCTGAGCATTAAAATATGTGCTAGCACTCACAAAGAGCAAACAAGATGCAAACATCTATAAAGACAAGGCAACAGTTAATAATTATTTAATGGCAAAAAAAACTTAGATTTAAGAACTGCGCTGAGAGCAGTGAGTAAATTTAGCCATGTAAAAACCAACGTTGTCACAGGATTCTTTGTACCCCTGTGACAAGGTAAGTACACCTTGTAGAACCACTTTTGGCCGCAATAACTGGAAATAACTTATTTGTTAAAACTTTTTTAGTCTTTCAGATCATTGTGCGTTAGCTTTAGTCAACATTGCTTCAGTTTATTGAGGTGTGCAGGCATTTGTTTATGCACAGCTCTCTTAAAGTCTCGCCACAGCATTTTATTCAGGTTGAGATCTGCACTTTGACTGGACCACTGCGACACCTCGACTTTTGGCTTTTTCAGCCTTTCTGTTGTGGAATTGCTGCTGTGGCTGTGGTCAGCGTCCAGTTCCATGACAAATGGCCTTGCTCCAAAACACAGAAGTGTTTGTGGTCAACTCAACGACTGCAAAATGCCCAGGTCCTAGTGCCATATGGTCACCTGCTCAACCAGTCAGCTAATCTGGCACCCCCACTATCGTGAACTTAAAACTTCGAAGCAAGACCTGGAGATCCTAGGCTCTTTTGATTTTTGGGGAATTTGCAAAAATCCACTCCAAGACTTGAGTATTGTGTCTACATACAGCTGATTGCTCGAGAGCAGCGGACTCATAAAACTTCTGCTTTTCCAGAGATGCTCCCACTTGCTGATGAGTGATTAATCGAGTGCATTTCACTAGCAGCACCTGGCTGCTACTTACCATCTTAATTCCTATAGAAGCAGGAAGGGTGTAGCTAGTTTTTCACAGGCCTGCATGGAGTCCTGCGAAAACTTATTTAAGTATGAGCATAATATGCTATATGTTATTTCAGAGATAAACACAGTACCTCTGTTTGTTTGATAACTGTAAAAAACAAAACAACAACAACTCTGTAATCAGTGCACAGAGTTGTTCAGCCCTACTTTTAACACAGCATTCAAATGCTGCTTATACACTGATGCATCAGTAATAATGATGCAGTAATGTCACTGTTTTGCATGGGTCCTTTTACTGCAGTATAGCTTAAATTCGGTTATTTTACTCATTTCAAGCAAATAAATAGATTTAAATATTTATTTCACTTATTAAGAACAGGGTATGAATCAGAGACTCAATTTTTCCAGTCTGACTGGTGCCAGCTCCAAAGCGAAATGGGGAATGAGGTGTAAGACTCAGCATTACACAGGCAACCACAAGACACTGACTAAGCAGTACAGGAGTGCAGGGTAATCACAGGGAACGGCTTGAGTCTCTGACCATGTTTGTCCTTATCAAACACGGCAACCATCAAACTGAAGTGAGTGTCCCAGATACAAAGTTCAAGGCTTTTACAGCTACCACTAAAACTTCAGTCATCTTTTATTGCATGATTACCTCAGCATTGTCGGATCCATTTCGCAGACGTGCACCAGCATCTGTGCTATGATTACATTCCAAACAGTGGGCTAAAAATACGGCTTTGCTCTGAAAACACAAACAGGGTGGGACTTTATCGCCCGTGTTCCATCTTCCTGCCAGGTTACCTAAAGCTCAAGCCTTCCCATGAGCATTTACATGATACATATCCATATTATTTGAATAGATTTGCTTTGACATCAACTTTATGTAAAGGCTCTCTGACAGAAAACTCCTTTAAATTCTGTTTGATGTAAACAAATCTTACAAAACGTGACTTTTTTGTTACTTATATCTTAGGATGTCTTTTTTTTTTTTTTGCACTTGTTTACTTGTAAAAGTAAACATTTGTATTTAAATCGTTTAAAGGAATCGTTTAAATATGTTAAAGTTTTCTTTAAGCAAACAGTATTATTAAAGTTCTTCATGACTGGGCCAAGTGTGCTCTGTTTTTGGAAATCACAATATGGTCGCCCTATTATAGCTTCTCGATGAATAAACAGTTTAAAAGATGTGTTCAGGACAGAATCGGATTTACATACCGAGGATAAGACACGCGATATCCAGCGCAATGAGTGGGACTCCCGTGGATTCAAACATGATGCTCTTTCTTGTTCTTCTTGCTCTTCTTGTTCTGGGAGTTTTTGCCTTTAGATTAAATGGACCGTCCCGACTGTCTCGACTGCTGATCGGCCGTCGGCTGCTTTTTGGAGTGAAGAGCTGCAGCCTATCTGCTGCACATTTCTCGCTACTCAGTCCAGCAGAAAATTAAAACACACCAGGGTCATTATCCTGGAACTGCCAAGGAGCTTCTAAATCTACCAGGGAGCTAAAATATACTCTAGGAGTTTAAAAAGAAAAAAAAAAGAAGAAGAAGACATTTAACTAACGGCTAAATCTAATCTAAAAACACCACCACACACGCGAAGAGCCTCTCACCCTTTGAGCTGCTCACAAACCATCATAACTCAGCGGGAACTCTTCGGCTCATAATACCCTCCTGTTGAAATATTACCGGTGACGCTGTGACACAAGCGCCTCTCTCCAGTTGTGATTAAAGGCACCTTCAGGGACAGCTGGGAACAAACAATATAATTTTGTTTAAAGTGACATTTAGGCATACCGATACATAAGAGTCAAACTCGTCTATTTTAAAGGCAGTTTAAGTGGATAATTAATCAGCATATCTCTTAAATAATGTTTGTAATAATGTTTCCTTTCCTCACGTTTTCAGGAGTTTTGAGGGGTTTGGGACCCACAAAACAAGTAGAGCTGAAAGTTTGTTTAACCGGTTTCAGGGTTGTTAATTGTTTAATACAAATTTGAAAAGTTCCAACTGGTAACAGGTTAATTAACAGGATGTCAACAGAAGTAAAAAAAATATACAGGCAGACGAGCGCAAACAGACTAAATTCCTGTCAAGTTGTCCTGTTAAGTTAAGTTAAGAGTGTAGAATCTCTTTTTGTCATTTGATACATTCTGAATTTCCGAGGGGGTGCTTGAATGCAGCACGCAACATGGAAGCAGTCAGACCTATCGCGTGCCTGTGCTCTCTACGCCAGTCGTGGGCCGATACAGAGCTGCTCCTCCCTCACGAGCTGTAATGAGGTTACAACGCCACTGCTATTAATAGGAGAGCGCTTCCTGAGGCCTAATCGGTGAAACATATTGATCTGGTGCAGCAGGGTTTATAGTATTCTTCCTTGTGTGGCGTTTGAGTAGAATCACCCTACTTCTCCTTTGATTTGCGATCTCAGTAAATCCTTTCCTGGTGAATTTATGGTTTCAGACCCTAGTTTTAAGTATTCGTTACTACACCATGATGTTCATTTTGTAAATTGTGGTCCCAAGAAGATTAAAATTGATCAGATTATCATTCCACAAACCAATAGGTGACCCTGCATCAGGGAACTTCCTGGGGTTGCGTGTAGTGTGTAGCAAGCATTTGAAAGAGAACCAAAACACATTTCCTGTTGGATCAAAACATAGGAAATACTTGTTCCTCAAACATACAGCGTTGTACTGGTTGCCTTGTTTAGTGTTTTGGGGGTTTCTCAGAAAACTGCAAGGAGCTGTAGAGTTAGTTTTTGGCAGCTCTTCATTTCCCTTACTCTCTTTCCGGAGTTGGGGAGGACCCAGAACCAAAACTGCCACATAGATATGAACTTTGCTGGATTAAAATAGACCTGTTCTATTAACTGAGTCGAGGAGAGAGAAAGAAAAAAAACCCCACTACATATGTAACCTACAGGACAAAACAATGTGGAAGAGAGACAGAGATTAATAATGACTCATGATTAAATGCAGAGAGGTGTAGCAACATATCTTGAGTAAAAATGGTGACTCAAGAGGGAACACTCTCAATGGATCATGGGAATCCCTCAGCAGTCTAGACCTATTGCAGCATAACTAAGGGAGGATTCAGGGTCACCTGATCCATCCCTAAATATATGCTTTGTCAAAAAGGAAAGTTTTAAGTCTAATCTTTAAAATAGAGAGGAGGTCTATCTCCTGAATGCAAACTAGAAGCTGGATATGGGAGAGGGGTCTGAAAGCTGAAGGCTCTGCCTCACGTTCCACAAGCAAGCCTGCAGTCTGAGAGCGAAGAACTCTAACTGGGTGATACGGTACTATAAGGTCATTAAGATAAGATGGATTCTGATTACTCAAGATCTGGTATGTGGTGAGAATGATTTTAAATTTAATTCTGGATTTAACAGGAAGCCAATATAGGAGAAATATGCTCTCTCTTTCTAGTCCCTGTCAGGACTCTTGCTGCAGCATTTTGGATCAACTGAAGGCTTTTCAGGGAGTTTTGGGGACATCCTGACAGTAACGAATGACAGTACTCCAGCCTAGAAGTAATAAATGCATGAACAAGTTTTTCAGTGTCATTCTGAAACAGAATGTTTCGCATTTTGGAGATATTGCGCAAATGGAAGAAAGCAGTCCTACATATTTGTTGAATTTGTGCACTGAAGAACATGTCCTGGTCAAAAACACTCCAAGATTCCTCACAGTGTTACTGGAATATCAATCTGTGTGGGATCATTTTCATTGTTGAGTTGTTTCTGTTTCCAGTAGTTATGAATTATATTTATTTGGCAGTTTAATGTCATTTTTAAGTACCATCTGTATTTTGGTGCAAAGACTTATGTGATTGAACAAAATAAATCAGACTACATTTTGGAAACAGGATAAAAGACACACTCTTGAAGAGAGGTGGAGATTAATAGCAGCTAATGTTGAAATGCAGAGTGGTGTGAAAAAAGGTGAGTGAAACTACAGAAAACCCCTATCAAGCCTGTCCTAACATATAGGCAAGTTTAGCTAAACAGAGCAGAACAGGTCTGACAGGTTTGCCACTATTTATCTTTTAAGATCACCTGAAGTTCACACTGACCAGCACTATTCTTGCAACCACACAACACAGAGGGCAGAGGGCCAGTGATGTTCTAGGATGCCTTCTGGACCCAGTGGAGGTGGTGAGTGACAGGAGAATGGTGGCTAAGCTGTAATCCCTGTTGGACAACATCTCCCACCACATGCAGGAGACTCTGACAGCACTGCACAGCTCCTTCAGTGGCAGGCTGCGTCATCCACGATGTGGGACGGAGAGATTTCACAAGTCTTTCCTCCCTGCTGCTGTCAGACTCCACAACAAAGACTTTACAGCTGACCAAACACACACATCCACACATGTGCAATAACACTAAGTGCAATTCTTTTTTTCTGACAACGTAGTATTTATTATGTTGTATATACTATTTTATTCTATTGCATATAGTATCTTATTCTTATTATCTATCCTATTCCAGTGTTTTTCTCATTGTTATGCTACTGTAGCTTTGCACTGCCCACTTTCTGTGTGACACAACAAATTTCCCTCGTGTGGGACTAATAGAGCTTACCTTATCTTATCTTATCTTAACACAGAATGCTGTTAAGCTGTGGCAATAAGGTGTGGCAAATGAGGACCAGAGAGAGAGCAGATCTCTTTCATGAACAGGCCACTGAGATCAGTGGTTATAGCACCAGGGCCTGAGCACATGGGGCCACAACTGGATATGATAGCAGTCTGAAATATGTCTTTCTTTCATAGATTTCATGGGGGGTTTTTTCTCCCTCAGTCAGGTTAAGTTGCCTATAATTTATCTAAATACTATTTTTGATATGTTTTGTGTTTTGGTTTCTCTGTTTTTCAAAATTTTTGATAAAATAAAATGTTTTGATCTGTCAAACCTGTTTAACTAGCGATACTCTTAATTACACTGATCTCCAAACGCCTTTTTTCCTTTCCTTTTAAGACGCTAAAGTGAGAAAGATCAGATGAACGTGGGGGCAAAGCACCTTAAAGTTGTTTGCCAACCTCAATAAATCTAATAAAGAAGATGGGGAGAAAAATGAAATATCTCAAACAAAGACACAGTTAATGCTGGCAGCTCAGCTTGTGCTGCAGGGCTGCAGTTTAGGTCACTGGTTGAACAGGTGCCCATATGCCAAAGAGTGGGCTGGGTCTGACCAGCACCCATATGCTGTGTGTCTTCCCCAGGTCTCCCTCTTGTCTACTCTTCACTGCTGAGCTGTCAAATAAAGGCGGAAAAGCCCAAAACGAAATCTTAAGAGAGAGTCTATAGAAGTGTTTTATTAGTAATAATAAAAATTACATTTTTGATTTTTGCTTTTAAAAGTCAAATGAAACATATGATTCAGGTTCTTAATGTCCTTTCAACAAACATGCTTTTTGTTAGATACGTAGGAAGAAAAACACGCAGGAGACAAACAGATAGGATCTCTCAGTTTTATCAACACAAAACATAATATGAATCTCATCATGAAAGTAAATGATCACAAAAACATCCTCTTTATCAGTGAATGATGTTTTTATCAGATAAACAAACTTCTCTCACAAGGTTCCTCGTTCCATCTGTTTCTGAGCGTGAACCTGAATCTCTTGTTTGAAGAAGAGCTCCCCCAGCTGGCTGTGCGAAGCTTCGCTCATGGCTTTGGTCTGCATACACATTTTGTACTTGTCTGGAGGAAGCTCATCTGCACAGCTTTTCTCGTGCCACAAATGGAAAAGGCCGCGAGTTGGAAAGCGAATCACCATCAGCTTACTGTGAAGGTACTTCCTGTACAGGTGCACGTCCTCCAGCCCCCAGCCTTTGATGCTGCGATCAAAACCACCTGACAGGAGATTAAAAACCCAAGGCTGGATTAAATCAAGAAGATGCTATTAATTTGCTATTAATTAATCTGCCCATCAATTTTTTTAACAGCCCAATCAACCAGAATTTAAAGCAGATCTGAAGTTGACTACGTAGTCGATTAACTGATTAATCAGTTAAAGTTTAGTTTTGGTTATTTTAACATGAATGAAAAGCAGTTAGGCTCCTCAGCAGATTAGATGTATAAGAAATAGCTAACCTTTAACCCGTTTTTTCAGCTTTCTATGAAAGTGAACTTGACATTTTTGCTATTTTACTATGTAAATAACTGAACTGTTGTTTGCTCCACTGCCCGAGTCCTTCTGTATTACTGTGTGCATTCACTTAAAAACACCCAAAAATCTAAGTCATGTGGTAGTAAAAAGGAAATAATTGTAACTTTAAAATAAATAACCAAAAGATAAGCATTAACAATTAACATATTTAAAAGAAAAACGTTTCTTGTGAATTAATTTGAGGGCTTTTGTTACCCCTGAACCTTATATTTGCCTTAAAAAAAAAAAGGCTTATCTTTAGTTGAGCAGTAACATTATTATGTTTCTTCATAAGAAATTAATACATTTGTCTTTACCTATGTTGATGAAATCAGACCTGTGCTGGCACGTCATGCCAAACCCAAAGTCACGCCAAAATCCACTCTCCTTCCTTATCACCTGAGGGAAGAGGAGCAGCCAGAAATCACATCAGGTTGATATTTGCTGTAACTGAGCTGTTTGTGTGTTGTTTTAACCAACCAGCTGCTGCTGAAGTGAAGGCAGGAGCGTCTGATTTCTGTAGATGATAGATGGGTTGTACTGGCTGAAGAGCACTGGATAGTACACTCTCTTACCTACAAGAACAGTTTAAACAGACTCACTGAATCCTGCCACAGGTTACTTCAAAACATGTGCAGTTATTTAATATGCATTTTATATAGTATAGAGTATTACAAAAGTGTGTAATCTAATTTAAATAATCTCATATAAATGTTTCCTTGAACTCAAACAATGAATTTTCTGCACTCTGTATGGAGATAAATAAACCCCCACAACAAAGTTCAATCTTTTCAAAATTGTATCTGCTTTAATAATTATAATATAGTAGTAATAATAATAACACAAATATAGCGGCTGAGAATGGATGGATGGATGGATGGATGGATGGATACAATATTTCTTAGTAATCTGATTGTGCGGTCTTTTACCATCCACCACCAAACGTGTAAGCGTTTAATATTTCACCTAATGATACAAGCTGTAGCATACGCATTTTCCATTTTTAACACTTAGTGACCAGTGGGTCTCTCTCACTCTCTCGTTTTTTTGCTGTGAAAAAACTTTGGCAGTCAGGGGAGTGATGGATTTTTCGTTACTGGCAGCAACAGAAGGTTTTATTGGAGTGAAAAGAATAAGAACTGTGTGGTTAGTATGGGAAGCGATAACCAGGAAGCCTGAACAAAGAAATGAAAGAACACCCTTTCCAGAGAATCACACTTCAGTGCTATAATAAGAGACTACTAACAAATTTCCACAAATATCAGAAACGCCACAAAGATGGGGACGAAATCTAAAAAGTTTAATATTTCTCAAAGCAGACACGAGTCCTGTTACCCCAAAAATAACCGTAATGACTATTCTTCAATCATTTACTTAAATGATAAAATCCTTATAAGCTGACTGTTACTTTTTAAAAAAAATGAAATTTTGCCAGTAGAGCTTATGAATCTTCAAAGAACAACATTTGTAAATCTGCCTTGTTTCACTCTGTTGTGACTGAGTTGTAAAGCTCTTAATATCCACCAGGTCTAAGTTAAACTGGTCAGACTGTATTTTGGGTGCATGTAAAAAAAAAAGAAAAAAAAAGAATATTTTCAAAGTCTATTAGTCTTACAGTTCAAATAATTCAAATGTATTAGCCAAATAGATAAAAACTTTTTTTTTAAATTTCAAACCTATTTAAGTGTTTTATTCCCGCTTCTTCTTTGAAAGCTGTGTCCATGTGATTTGTCAATTTATCTTGTAAAGTCTCTGAGAACAGACAGTGCAAACACCTGTAGCATACTGCTAGCTCTGGCAGATGCCCGTTCAGTGGAGGGTGCCATAATATATGAGGCCAGGATCGTGCTGCTCGTTGCTTAGCAGCAAAAGCAGATGTGATGCTGAATCTCCATCAGCTAATAATCACACACCAGGAGGTGTTAAAGATGCTGATAGAAATGAGAATTTGATGTTGTTAGCTGACACAGTACAGTGGCAATGTATCATTGGATTCAGCCACAATAACTTTTCTATATTCTGTCCTAAAATGTGAGATATTCTTTCTACCTGCTCAACAGAGCAAATTGTTAAAGTGTCACATGCTGCAGGTAAGCTTTTTGGAGACCACCCAAAAACCTAGGTGAATAGAAATTTGCTAACAGTAACTCAGTTACAAAAAAATGTCTCAGTAAGACTCTAAAACTAAAGCTTATGCAAGTTCAATAAGGAAGATCTGTAATCACTCATCTGCTGGCTTTCGTGGGCGTTAGGCTCCGTGTCTTTACATCACTACCACTTTCCTACGCTGTCAGTCTCAATGCTGACATCATTACTCTACTCCAGTCATCTTCTTGTTCATCTTCTTTGAGTCATTCAGCCTATCTTCCCTGCGAGACTCTCATGCAACCCACCTCCTCCTCATCTCCACTTCACAGACACCTCAGTCAGAGCTCCATCCAAGTCTCAGTCTTCATCTTCACCACCACCAGCAGACTAGACTCCAGGGCTGCCTCTGTTAAATCCTATCACTGCTGGGTCAATGATGGGTCACCTAAGTCTAATCACCAAATACATTAATGAATATCTCTATCTCAGTAAATCATGTTCAGTTCTGCAAAGGGATCTCTCCTTATTGAACTGTGGGATAATTTTGCCACCACAAAGATGCTCAAAGAAGTGTTGAGGTTCAAGGGGAAATCTATTTGTTAAATATTAACCTTTTATCAGATTTGACTGGTGATTCTGTACATGCAGTTTTGTAAGTGGAGCTAAGTAAGTTCCCTGAAGCGCTTCAAGGTGGCTGTCGGGTGACGCGTCTCCCTGTGTGCATAAAATTGAGTGTAACTGTTATAAGTAGCACCTGTGGTTTACCTGATATGAGAAGTTACTACTCTGCCCTTGAAAATGTTTAACAGTTTATATTGCATGTTGATGACTTTACAGACCAGCAAACAGGAAAGCACTCACCTTAGCCTTAGATTTAATCAGCCACAATATTTAATAACACCCACAGAACTGATTTTATCTGCTTCATCTGCTGTAGTTTCTATTTAAGCTATTTTATACTTGATTGCAGGAAACACTTGGGGGAGAGTTAGAGCTTATATCAATGATTTACACAGCCTGAACTCTCACCAGGTTCTGCATTGAGACGACAGGAAGTTAAGAAATCAGCTGTAAAGTGAATGTCAACATCACAGAAGAAGAGCAGAATGTTCTGACTGCGCCGCCAAGCCCTGGCACCCACGTCTAAGCCCCGGCCGCGAGAAAACTCCTCATTCAGCTGGATCAACGTGAAGCTCTTGAACCGAGTCTCTCTGAGGGGAAAGACAGTAAAAGAAAGCAGGAGGACTTTCATGGATGTTTAATTACACGAGTACTCTTAATATTTCTGTTTTTGTTTGTAATGTTGAGAGTGAAAAAGTTTTCCAAAACCATCCAGCCTGCAGATATAAATTCTCAACAGTATTGCAGTGTTTGTTTCTCATTGTGGTGTACAAGTTGTGATTATAACACCACAATAGCCTGCACAATAGCCTGTGTGAATCCCTGGAGGTGCAGAGGCCTCACAGGACTTTGTTTGCCTGCATCCGTTAAACACTTTTGCCAGAGCACAGACACATTTCTGAAGACTGAAGAGATAACGGGAGTTTAGTATTTTTCTTGCAAGTACACATTATCATGAGAGTCATAAATCTGAACAATCTCACTCTCACAATTTCACTACAGCTAGTTAATGCAAAAATCTCCAGCTCCTGCAAATTTAAGCTTTGTAGACAACTCTGGACTAATCAGAGAAACATACTGCAAGAGATCATTTTTAGACACAAGATATTACAAATTAGATGATGAGTGAACTATGAAATAACTTGCACCTACCTAGTGGTCTGGTCCAGCACAGCTTTCACCTCGTTTATCTGATCTCGACCAAAGTAGACCACAGTGAGATGAACCCTGCTGTCCTGCTGGATGCAAACTTCTCTAAATGAAACAGACATATGAACAAATGTGGGAAAACTTAAATGAAACAGAGAGCCAAAAATTATCTTTTTTAACATTTAAATCTTTGCAATCGGTCGTTAATAATAGGCAATGAATTTTATTGGTTTCCAGATATGTCTCCAGATGTCTGTGCTGGGACCAGATGCACAGCAAAAATCCCCCACAGTGGATAGCTGTGGGGCTGTGAGGCCTGGGCAAACCCACACTTATTCCACATGGACCCCAAGTCCCACAAAGGGCCCATGGCCAAGCCCACTGTGGACCCTGGAACCAGCATAAAATGTGGAGCAATTCCTCACCACATTTCACAGCAGTACTGGGCCCACTGTGGCCCCATGTGGAGTATGTTTACTCGCTGCCCATTTGTTTATTTTGCTTCTAAATGTTACCTGAAGTTTTTGATGAATTGCTTGAATGTGTCCACCCTCTTCGACAGAGGTACAATGATGTTGATGATGATGCTTTGCGTGTTCACAATTTCGCTCTTCACCTTCATCACGGGGCCAAAAGGCCTGAAGAGTAACAGCTGCGTGAAGTCCTGTGGACTGTCACCTTTAAACGTCAGCTCGTAAATGCTTCCTCTGTCCCGCTCTGTGCGAGTCAGCCCTGCGATGGAAAACAAAGCTTCCTGATATGCATTCTGTTTAACTGGGCCACTAATTTCTTACAATTTCTTAGCTCTCTACAAACAAATGTATGCAGTATATGAAGCTGTGTGTACAACTTGACTGAATAACCTGAGCTCTTTTTCACCTTGGATAAAGTCTGAAGGGGAGAATGTGCGTTTTCTCCTGATGTTGTGAGTATGGTGTTCGGCTCCATTCAGGACGTGCAGAGCTGTTTCCACAGTCCCTATCAGCTCATCTCTGCGGTCTTTTCTCACAGGCCTCTCTGCTGGATGCCTGGTCAGCCCTGTTTCCAGCTGGCACACGCTGAATAACACAACAAAACCCCACTTAACAGCCAGCATAAGGTAAGACTTAACAGCTACATAGCAATCCTGGGGGCTCATGCTGCTCCGCTGTCCCACTTACCTCTGCAGGGTGAACGTGTCAAAAGGAATTAGTGCATATTCGCTGGGCAGCTTCACACCTGCGTACACCTCTGCCTGGTTCAGCTGGGAGCGGAAGAACTCCTGAAGGACATCATGTAGCATTTATTACTGCATCTATAATGTCACACAAAATTTATTTATTTTCTTGTCCTACCTTCAGATCAGACTGTGTTGGGATTTTGTGCAGACTCTCCAAACCCTGAGGTAGAATCCCTTTGATTTTAGCTTTATCCAGGGACTCCTGAAGCTGCTGCGTCCTCTCCTCCAGAGCTTCCTTCAGCTGGGCTATCTGCTTTGTCAGGCTGTTGATGTAATGTCTGTGAGAATCCTCCCTCTCCTGCAGTAAAGCCATGTACCTCTCCTTACTGGTAGAAATCCCAGACCATAGCAAAGACTGCTGGCTGCTGTGAGATACAGGTTTGCAGGCCAGGAGATACAGCAGCAGCACGCAACCGCAGAGGGTCAGCACAATGAGGCCAACACGGGCCAACAGGGCCATCAGCCACCGTTTGAACATGGTGGATTGTTCTTTAAGGAATTCCTAAACGCTTAAGGCTAAAGATGCACCTACAAAAAGACAAGTGACCCATTGCTCCTAAAGATAAATGAAAACATGTGGCTTTTAGTCCTTCTGTTTTCTTGTGATCTCCTCTTCTTTCATATCCTCAGATTGCATCTTGACACATGGTCTGGATGGTCATTTGTTTTCAACAAATCTGTTTGTGTTGAAGTGCAGTTCTGAAAATCACTACAATGAGAAATATACCATTGTAAGTTGTTGTTCTCACCGGTTAGGCTATTAGAGTTCCTCTAGGAGGTAAACCTAGAGATGGCAAAGTTGAAAATGATAGGATTTTCACTGTGAGTGATCAGGATGGACAGGATTGACAGGATTACAAATAAGTATATCAGAAGATTAGCTCAGGTCAAGCGGTTTGGAGGCAAAGTTAGAGAAGCAAGGCTGGATTGGATATGTGCAGAGGAGGGATAGGGGATATACTGGGTGAGGGATGTTGAAGATGGAGCAGTCAGATAGAAGGAAAAGAGGAAAATCACATTGTCAAGTTTCATAGATGTAGTGAAAGAGGACCTGCAGAGGGCTGGTCTGACAGAGCAGGATGCTATAGACAGGCAGATGGCCTGACAAAAAAACAAGTCGATAGATAAAAATATTTTTAAAAATAAGAAAAAGCACATAAAGAAACTGAGATAAAATCATAGAAAAAAAAAACCCTTGATGATTTTATCTTTGGTGCGAGTTTTTGTTACTAGTCCACAGCACGTGGCCTCGTTTCTTTGCTGTTGGACCGCTGGTTAGATTTAGTTTGGTTGGTGTGAAACGCACAGAAAGAGGAATACTCTGACCTGACTGCCACATCCCCTGAAAGTGGGAAGTGACAGAAACAAGCATGTCTCTGTGTGTTTCTCTCCACCCTGTGTGTGTGTGTGTGTGTGTGTGTGTGTGTGTGTGTGTGTGTGTGTGTGTGTGTGTGTGTGTGTGTGTGTGTGTGTGTGTGTGTGTGTGCTGCCATAATCAGTTTATTCACAGCACAGTTGGCTCTTTATAGCTCAGGTAGAAGTTGATTTTATGAAAGACGCTTATGTTTGCACGTCCATCCAGGCGCTGTGTGTTAAGAGCTCATTTATAAACTGTGTACAATTAATAACAGTAGTTACAATTTTAAAGGTTTACTATTAAACTTACATTTAACATCAAGTGTTACGGTCATGCCTTTAATATTTTCTCTCTTATGGCTTCTATTATAGCATTTCCTCTGTTTCACATAAAGCTTTGATCGACCTACTGGCAGTAAATAAGTCATCACATTTATAACTGAAACATTCAAATGTGACCACAAAGCAAAGTTTTCACTCTATAAATCTGCAATTAAAGACAAAAAATGATGAAAGAAATACACTCACCTTCTGCTGAAGATAAGTTATGGGGTGTCCATTGTCCAAAACATCTGGTCTCCTTTACTTTAAAATATGTGGAGAAATTAAAACAGCTCCCTGTCCTATCAAAAAAGAGGACTGAAGTGCCCTCACAGGAGTAAACTAAACTGAGGACCTCCTCTCTCCCGTCCTCTTTCCTCCTAGTGCCCACCTTTTTCCTGCACCTCCTTCTCTTTTCTTCTTTTCTCCCTTTGCCGATATATTACATTTCATACTTCTACCTGCCCTACAAGATCTCACAACATCTGCCTTCATCCTTAATTCCCTATCAGTTCTTCCAAGGCTTTGCTCCACCCTTAAGACTACTTAGAAGGCAAACGGAGTAAAAAAAAATGCCCTCCAGACTTCGATGCTCTGCCACCTGCAAGCTGCTGTGGGGGAAATGGCTAGGTATCCATCCGGTCCCACCATTAGGATGGGGTCTTGCACATTTAATGAGACACTGTACAGTTGGTCCTTGTTTTCATTCAGCCGTCAACTCCTGAGATCAGACTCCTTAGGGGCTTGAAGTTCGCTGCTTCGTTACTACTCATTTCCTTGTATTGACTTTCTAAGTGCATTTACTGCAATTTGGTATTTAAGTATTCTCTTTTTTCATCAATATTTTAAGTAGTGTTTCTGAAATTTGCATTATTGTAATATATGTAAAATTAAACTTGGACACAGAATAGATGGGATTTAGTTAGTCTTGTTACATTATCTGATTCACTGCTTTTAATTCATCCTATCCAAACACCTCCTTTTCACCTGCTTTAGTTACAATTTTCTGGATTTTAAACTCTTGAAAAAAAAACCTCTTAAACGCATTTTTGTTTATACTTTTTTGTTTTTACACCTCTCATTCTTTTTTTTTAAGTTTTGATTTTGTTACTTTCATCGTAAAGCAGTCTTAGGGGTGTATACTCATGGAATATCAAGCAATTCAGTATAAAAACACGTTGCCTATTTCAATGCATACTGCTTCGAATTAACTGAGGTTTGCTTCGTACAGAGTTTTAATAATCTTGGAGTCTCGGAGACAGATTTAAGAAAAGCCATCTGCATGGCTAAATGTCACTGCAAGCTGGTGAGAAATATAAATTGGTTGTTATTTGTGCTATCTGATGTTTAAAATCCAAAGTCTCACTAAATTCTAACAACAATTGTTTGTCAACTATAAGTCTAGTATTAACGAAACAAACAAAAAGCAAGAGTTTTATCAAATTAAAAACAAATACTAGCTGGAAAGAGGAACTCAAACATTCAAAAATCGATTTAATTGAAAATCTTTCATTTTTCCTGCTGACATTCAGTTCAAACACTTTGG
This sequence comes from Pelvicachromis taeniatus, assembly GCA_015108175.1. NCBI lineage: Eukaryota > Metazoa > Chordata > Actinopteri > Cichliformes > Cichlidae > Pelvicachromis > Pelvicachromis taeniatus. Next base: position 18,557 of record VURO01003323.1, on the reverse strand, counting down.
TTTCACCAAGACTCTAAAACCTTTGACAAGTAAATAAACAACCTTAAAACAAAAAGTTAAACCATCCATGATGTTCTTTAAGCATATAGTATTTAAAGAGGCTTGAAAGAAGAAAAAAAAATCTTCTTCACTACACTGTGTAGATGTTCCCTGGGAGGGTTGAGTTTCATGTAAGACCAAAAGTCTCACATACAAAACAGCAGTAAACGATGAGTACAGGTCGCAGGTGAGGGGTTTAGAACAGAGACTGGAGAGATGTTTGTCTTTTCAAAGCTTCTGCCTTCTACTGCAGCTTTAATTGGGCTGAATCACTTTGTTTGCAATGTACAACTACATCACATCCATCTGGATACATGATTTCACCTGATGGTGGTGCAATAGCCATCATTTTCAAGAAATAAGCAAGAGCCTGCATGACCAGAGAGCTGTATATTTTATTGTTTAACTTATTTACATCTGTTGGATTACAAAATGTGGAATGTGATCAGAATCAGAGTGAACATTTCTTTTTCTCGTGTGCAGAAAATTAAACGTGATCAACTCTTTTTTGTTTGTTTGTTTGTTGTCTTTCTTTTTTCTTTTCTTTTTTTTTGGCACATGGCACATTTTAATTACAGTGCAGCTGCCTGCTGTATCTGGACAATGTGCTTTGTGAGTTTTGTGCTCAATTTAGGCAGTGTTTTGCTTTCAGAATCTGTAAATCACAAAATAGACAAAAATAACTTACGACTGAGGAATGTAAACCACCTGCAATAATGCCACGAAAACGTGGTTTATGAGAGTGAGATTTAGTTGCTTCCCAGGTGAATTCAGTGAGGGCTTGCACTGCTTCTCCCTTTATCACCCAGCTCTAATACTTCACAGACTTATAAAAGATTCACCACACCTCAAAACACAGCTGTGCTGTAACCAAACCGAAGTCTAACATTTATAAGAACAAAGGCATGGAAATGTGTGTGTGTGTGTGCGTGTGTGTGTGTGTCTGAATTCAAAGTGCAATACCTAAAAATAAAAAAAACGTTCAACATATTTCAGTGAAACTGTTACCGTGAAAGTCAGGATGTGTTCCTTCTATATTAACATGAGAACACAACAGGACAATAAAACATCCCCTTGAACAACAACAACGGAAAACAGCTAGAGCCTGTGGTGTTGTAGGGGTTGGCACCAGTATGGATTTTAGACATTATATTAGAAATAACTGGTTTTTAAGAGGGACTTGATGCAGACGTTTACCACACATGGACGAAAGCTGGAGCTGCATCTCTTAAGGCTGTTTTTACAAATGTTCGGCAGTCCTGAACTGTTTTCTATATATAGAGCATCCAACTGTCTGGAGGATTCACAGCAAACGGGTCTTCTCCACATTAAACCTAGGCACCACACCTCAGCTCAGCTTTTCCGAACATTTCTAGTAAATTCATCACCTTTTGTCTGCTACATGTGAGAAAGGGCAGCTTCATTTCCTGTTCTGATTTTTTCTAGCACTGTTCAGAGTGCATCTGAATAAATGTAATATGAATAACTGCTTCCTTGATTTTTAAGCAGCGTGACCTCAATTTAATCATAGAAAAAGTATTTCTTAGTTATATCAAGCCCTCTGCGTCTTTGCTACAGTGATATTTATTCTCCTCGGCTTCAGTTTGTTCTTCTTCTGCCTCTTCTTTTCTACTAAATCTTAAAAACTGACCTTGAGCTACTGCCGGGGATGTCGAACACAAACTATAGTTTTGTCTCCAAACTTGTCGACTGAAAGAAATTCATGGAGTGCCACGTACTGGAATAATTTTTCCCATGTGATAATTCAGACAATATGGATAATAATCAACCCCTGGTGGCGCATGACAGGCAGCACTGATACACACTCAGAGGGGATCGTCATTTTCTTGCGAGCACTGTTGTTCATCAACACTCATTTTGTCCACTTCAGTGAGAAAAAACTGCCCTCCGTTCAGTGCTGCTGTTAACCTCAGTCGAACCAACAAGAGAGGACGTGAGGGACGTGTAGAAAAGGCATGTAGAACGGGATCATGAAAGGAGAGTACTGGAGTGATGTGTGGGCGGCTGAAGATAATCTCTTAGACACCACAAGGTGTTGTGTTGCTATCATGGAGATTGTTGCTAGGCAACAGCATCCTTCAGATCATTTTTGTGCTTTGCCGTGTTTAAACAGCAAAGCGGTCACCCTCTTCCTGTTGGTCACTAATTCACACCAGCTGGTTTGGCTGGGCGTCGGCGTCCCGACCAGGCCGGTTGAGGGTGAGAGGTTATACCAGTTCGTCCAGCAGAGTTCCTATACTGTGGTGCTGCTCAGGTGGCCCAGCTATGGGTTTGTTGCACATGGGGCAGACGCAGCGCACCTCCAGCCACTTTACCAAACACCTGCATAGAGGAACACAGACAGGACACTAATGAGGAAAAAGAAAACTGGACTAACTTCACCAAAATCTGCAACGTGAAACCATTAAACAGCTTAGTCATTCTTTCACAGAGTGGCAAGCGCATGACCCATGCATGAGTATGTGAGAGCCCTTTAGAACTCACACCAGCAATCAAAATGCAATGCTGCTGCCATTCATGCGTAAGCAGCATTTACAGAAACTATTTATACTGGGGGCGGTTAATTCCTGGAGTCTGTGATGGTTGTGTCACAGTGATGACAAGTCTGCAGAAAGTTGGACCTAAAATAGACCTATGCACAGTCTCCCCAATGTGTCGGTTTTACATTTTACAGAGTGGACAAGCAGAATGTGCTTTAGCTTTGCTGGTGCTGGTAGGCAGGTTGTGTTACCTTTGGATGAAATCAGGTTCCCCACAGTTTCCCCGTGTTCATGGTAATAGATTTTTAAGTATGCCACATCTTACTGAGGCTGTCTTTACTGAGTAAACAGGCTACCTGTGCAAGCTGTTCCAAGAGTCATGTTTTAAAAGTAAGAACTCTCTTCAGCCATCTGAATCGATCCAACTAAAGCTGTGCAGTAAATGAAGGATGCTTATATTAAACAAGGCCAAAGTTTCAAATAATGGGATCAGAGTATGTGCAAAAAATACCTGTCTGCCAAAAGAGCTTCAGATGGACTAAAAATCGACACATATATGCAGACAGCTCCAGCTGTGAGCACAGGAGCCTGCAGTTCAGACCTTCTGTTTGTGAGCTGGAGCCAATCAGAAAAACGCTGAATTAAAAGGGGAGGAGCCACGGCTCATTTTAAAAAGAGGAATAACTTAGGCTGCACCGAAGCTGATTATTTTGAAAATTGCATGATGCAAACCCAGTGTACAAGTTTTCAAGAATAATAATGATTCTGGGTCCTCTCTAATGGACTTGGCATCCTTGAAACCTAGAAAACTGACATAACCCTAACAAAGCAGTTTGGTGCCTAAACCTCAACAAACCACAGGAAAAGATAAAAAAAAAAAAAACACGTCCTATATCAGCGGTAAACCCCCACACAGATAACTGTGTTTGTGCCACCTCTGTAACACCTGTCTCCTAATGCAAGTGTCATCTGAGGAATGCGTGACACAAGTGTTTTGAGGCGATTGCAACAAACCACATATGATTGTTTACTTGCAATATTTGACTCACAGAGCTTCTTCAGTTCTGTTTTTCTGTAAGAGAGTCTTAAGAAACCAAAATGATGTCCTGCGGTCTTTGACTGTAGTCAAGCCACGGACTGGAGAATATTTAGCAATTTATACCAAAACTACTGTAGCCCAAAACTGCTAGCCCAGAAAATCCAATTTCTCCTCTGATAAGGCCTCTTTGCTTTTAAACTCTTCTCACAAAACCCAATACAAAAAAAAAGCTTCTCACATTTAAAAGCATTTCAATTTTAGACAACTGAAAACATGAAGATATAGCTTTGCCTCCTCTGTAAGGTCTTCAGACAAGCTCTGTCTGATGTGCATGCTGGGATCCTCAGCAGGAACACGCAGCACCAAGCCATGAATGAATGATGACGAGTACTCCACCAAAAATTTCCGTTTAACATTTAATCAATGGACTTCACATCAGACATGACCATTTTCACTTTAACAAGCCCTAGCAGGTGCAAACTGGCAAACGAGTGTGAAGAAAGACTCTACTGTGCTCTACTCACTTCCTGTGGAAAGCATGTTGGCATGGCAACACTCCCAGCTCGTCTTTTACTTTGAAGTCCTCCAGACACACAGCGCACGTCTGCTGTGTGTGAGACAGACGGAAGGAAGTGGGAGAGGACAGTCGTTCGATTAAATTATCCAGAGTCAACAGCTTAAAGCTGAACACAAACAGGTAGAAATGTAAGTTTCAGTCTTACCCCATGAAGACTCAACTTTTTTGGATCTCCTTTTAAAACTACCTGTGGGAATAACACAAGATATTTTTAAAGAGATGCTTTTTTTTCATTAACAGCTTAAATATATGAAATTATCAACACCAGTCTTACTTCTCTGTATCCAAACCGCTCACTCTGTGCTTGGTGTCGTAGTTTGCTGTGGATGAGCGGAGAAACACATAAATAAATTTTGGCAATGTTCCTTTAACCGTAGTGCGCATGCATTTCTTGGTGTCTGTCTTAAAATACACCTGCAAGAAAACTTTTCTTTTTCAGAGGGCTAATTTTATTAATAATAGAGTTGCATGAGTCATTGATCAAAATAATCTCCATTTACTTTGAACCCTCTAGTACATATGGCCTGAAACAAGTCAGCTTCCGCTGGCTTTCTTCTGACTGGGTTCCCCTCGCAAACAAAAGGTTTAAGAAGCAGTTGGGTGGACTGCTGTGCCCTGCTAGAGCTGTGTGACTCTGACATCATCAGACCCAAGATAGGATAAACCCCTTAATGTGCTCACTGTAACAATGTATATATGGCAGAAAATAGGGAAACAGATAAAAGCTCCCTTTTCAGAAGACTTTTATTCCCATCCTTAATTTTTTTCAAAAGCAGAAATATCTAGGGTTGCTGGTTTAGCTCACATGTTACTAAGCAACCATAAACCTTAAGGTTAAATTTAGTAGCCTGGGTTCAACTCTGACCTGAGGCTTTGTCAGTTCCCTTACTTTTCTATGTAATCTTCACTGTACGATCAAATAAAGGCAAGATTATAAATATCTAGAATCAGCATCAGAATCGGCATACTTTATTAATCCCTAAGGAAATAAAGTATGCTCATTCTGATGCTGATGCATATTTTGAGATAAACCTGAGTTTAACACACACTCTAGGGAAGTTTTGTCTACATATATCACAGCATACTGACTGCTTATATTTTCTGTATGCAACTAGAAAAAATGGACAATGTGCAAAGTTGAAAAAGCAAGCTTACTGACGCTTAGACTTATTAGTGACCATTTCATGCTGAAAATAGTTTAATGATCCTCCTGCAATCTCTTCATAGTTAAGTCATTGTGTAACCTTCTTGTCACAGTCAGTAGCTACAACAGGCAGGCCCTTAATGACACAGTTAGTCACACAGTTATGACGGGAAGATTGCATAATTGTCCCTTGTGGTTCCACTTAAGAGTTTCAGACTGAATGTCCAAACGGAACTGTAAGGTACTCTCGTGTAAATCCAACATGTGGGATTTCTTACATGCACAACCAAAACTGAATGCTGCCTGGCATCATTTTAAAATAATGAAACCGTTTTAAAAAGCCAGTTAGCCATGAATGGGTGCTTCTTGTTGTATTCTTACTGTTTGTGCCTCGTGCTCTTTATTTGTTCTGTCTGTTGTTTGTATGTGTAGCTGTGATTTATGTATTTTCAGGGATTTCAAATTGTAGCTTATGCTAAAAATACTGAGGTGTGTGGCATCAGTTTATGCCATATACTCTCGTATATTTACAGTTCTAATAAACTTTAATAAAAAGGTAATTTTAAAAAAAGTTTATCAACCATTTGGTTCAACCATTTGGTTGATAAACCAAGTGGCCAGATAAATACAGTAGAACAAAAAATAGAATATTTACACATAAACTCGATTTTTAACTGACGTTTTGTCATCGGGTTGTTGGTCTCAGGCTAAGAAATTGTTTGGACAGTGTTTAAAGATAAATACACACAGACACATTGTTCACTCACTTAAGTAATCTTGTAACTACATAAAAAAATGCTAACACACGCTTGCGCACACACATGCACAAACAAGCTAATGAGTATGTTGCCTGTTTGAAACGCTGCACCTCCCCAGAAAGCAACAATGGAGAGATCTTTATCATTTGGCGAGCAGTGTCTATTCAAGAGGTTATTTTTGGCCTCTTGTTTTTGCACCAACCGAACATGGACCCAAATGTCTGTCACTGTCCGTAAATTGGGTCTGAAAGTATATGAAGTGACAACATCTGAGAACAAATTAAATGTTTTATCTATGACAATATCCCCCTATGCAGTGATTCAGCACTTACGGTAAGGAACTGACAAATTTTTCATTGTTAATGAAATTTGGTTGTAGTGTTTAGAATAATTACTCCTAACATTTTTCCACATGAACAATGTGAGGATACACGTTTTACTTGTTGAGGTTTCCCATGCTCGAATAATGATGAGAAGTAGGTGAAAGGGCCGCAATGACAGAGATTTCTGTGTTTCACTCTAACCATTGTGCATCAACATCTGCAAGACTTAAAATTCCTCTCAACAAACCTCAAAGGCTCTCATGCTATGTTCTGCTTTATTGTATGCTCAAATATGAGACCCGTTACAGTGTTACAAAACACGGTTACATGCTCGCATTGCTACACCTTTGAAATATATGTTTGAAATACCGTATATCTTCTAATCGTGGCCTGTCTCTTATTGATGCCCGTTGCTAATAAACGCCGGTTTGAAAACATGTCACGACAAATAGACGCCGGTCTCCAATAGTAGCCTTCGTAACCTTCGACCCGGAAGTACCTCAGCGCTGTCGCCGGTCTCATCACTTGGCCAGCTGTTTCTAATCAGCTGTCATCTACGACCATACGGTATTATGATTATGATATTCCCTAGTTTAAGAGTATCACTACAAACAAGCACAAGTTAAACCGTGCCCACAAAACATTACAGAGACAGTGGACATACCGCACGTATGAACACTGAATGTCGGTGCCTCAGTGAGCCAAGAGTGATTTACTCTGAGGCGTTATCTCATTTACAGTGATGTTGAGTTACATTTACAGGGCAGTTAAAAGTGAACATAAACATGCGACTCATATGCATGCTCTTTTGGTCACTGTTTGATGAGTTTTGTGAGAAGATATAAAATCTCCTCATGTGGAACATTTGATCAGATTAACACAAACATACATGATATATAATGGAGGGTTGATGCAGCTCATGATGTCATAATGTGTGCAGACATGTAGGTGTGTCATGAAAATTTCAAATGTACTGTACTTACAGTACAGCGGCATTTAAGCTGGATGCATGGCGACCGTCAAAGTGGGATTATTACACTGAACTGGAACTGTCAGCTAGCGAACCTGCTAACTGTGATTTTCTGGTCTTTTACTTCCTCTCAAGGAGAGTCGGGCGGAGAGAAGTTTCGGGGAGCACCACTCGTGCACTGGACTACCACAGACAAGGAGACACTCGGGAGCAAAGAAGGAGCACAATTGGGAACTGCATTATTTGTGAACTGTTGGAATATGTATTGGAGCACTGTAAATAAACGCACTGTCTTTTCACCTCAGTCTAAAAACCGCGCCTGGGTCCTCTTTCCCTCTCACTTCCGTGACAATTCCGTCTGAGAAGCATGCCCTAAACATAAATACCATTGCTTTGGCCCCCTGATCAACAATAAAATGTCATGTCTTAACTCAATAAACAGTCTCTTTCCCCTTCTTAATAAATGGTGTTCCAACCAAAGTTCACCTATCTTGGCTTCACACACTCCTCCAACTACACTCTGGTAATACCCAAAAGTTGGCACCAAGGCTGCTGCATACACTATGGTAATCTGTCTTCACCATGCTCTATGGGGCAAGAACGTGGACGCCATACAGAAGGTATATATTTTTTAAAAACACTCAACATCTAGTTGATGATCTCTTCATGATCTCTTGGGAAGATCAGTCCATCCCCTGGGCTGAGATCCTTTCCAAGACTAATCTGCATGGAAGCAGCAGTGGCCAAAAACCATGTTTGCGAGACAAGCCATGGTAACCACATGACTGACCTACATCTACCCTTCCAAGCCCAGAAAACAAGCTCCTGATAGAAAAAATAGGTGCTATAGAGAGACAGAAAGAGAGAGAGCAGATTCCTCAAAAAGGAAAGGAGAATTTAATAATTGGCAATCAACATTCAAACTGGGAAACAGTGGGCATATGTACTTGCTATCGTAGTAGGCATATGAATAAATGTACATATGTTTTTTTACTCTGTCCATGATTAAAATGGCTTTTTATTAGTAAAGTGAAATCAGAGAGTTTGAGGTCAGCACTCTCGACTAATGAAGCAGTGGTATCATGTAACATTCTGCAAGCGTAGTAGAAGAGAAAAAAAAAAGTTTTGTAACCCTTATTTTTGGGGCTAAGTCGGAAACCCTTTGAAGAGGATTTTATCTCCATGTATTCCATACATAACCTTTTTATTTCCCGGAGACCTTTGAAATAAAGGTTATGGATCTATTCCCATTCATTTGAATAGAGGTTAAAATATAACTACACCGAGGCTGCCAAAGACTTGCTTGACTACACCTAAGGTCTCCTGCACAGGAAATACCAACTATATTGAACCTCTGGCACTCAACAGATCAACATGGCAGACTGAGGCGACTGAAAGACGCGATAAATGCCCCTGGATTATCCCAGCATCTGGGCTCTTTTGCACCACATGTGAGCAAGCACAGCCGGTGCTGAACCCCGTCATCCCCCAGTGCAAGCGTCATCATCTGACACCAAGGACAGCTAGAAAAACTGCTGACTGCATCTCTGTTTTCACAGTAGATGACCTCCAGTATGCCATTTTCGCTGCTGTAGCATTTTTGAAATAATCATCCTTTTATTTCGCCAAACTCAACCTGTCCTCAGAGTGTATGCAAGTGAGATGACGTCAGTTTAATGATGACAGAGGAGGTTTAAGGAGCTCAGTTTGAGTCTAAACTGTTGTTGCATGCACAGTTTGGATGTAAAAGGCTGCAGTAGATGAGTAACCATTTATATTTCCATGTTTTCAAATGAACTGTCCGTTGCTGTTCTTGTTGTTTCTCTGAGGATTTCGCCAAGATCTCTCCCAGCAAATTAAAGTTTATTTTAGAAAGCCATTCACTTAACAGCTTAATATCTCTCCTCGGTCATTCTATTGTCTGGACAAAAACACATTACCACCTCCCTCTTGAGCCTCGTGGATCTTAAAATATCTCTCTGACTAGCTGCTGTGCTGCTGAGTACAAACCCTGTACTGCACTGTAAGACCAGATGGGGACGTAATTAAAGATGTGATATTTTTGGTGTGCCCTTGGTGTGGAGCACTTATGCCTTTTCACTCTCATACTTTACAGGTATAGCTGTGAAGATCCCGACTCTGTGAGTGACGTGTAACTGCTAAAGAAAGCTACATCTTAGCAAACTTTAACCACTGCATT
>VURO01003320.1:25461-39735 GCA_015108175.1 Pelvicachromis taeniatus | reverse complement strand
TCAGCAGTCGGAATAAAAGACTCAGTATAAGATGTAAAAAAAAAAAAAAAGAAAGAAAAAAGAGAGGAACCTATAAAGTCTGATTAGAGAGACAATTCATCAGTGTGCCTTTTCTTTACCTATGTCTGCAATTAAACACAGACTGGGCACTAATTTTACTTTGAGCAAACAGCTCATAACCTTTGTATCATGTCTACAGTACATACTGAGACAATGATCCTGAATTCTCAATGGCACTTTCACAGAGTAGCAATTTAAGCAGTAAAAATATTGCCAGAAGAACATCACAGCCCTGAATTATCAAGCATGACAGCAGACAGAGAGAGTGAGAGAAAGCATAGCCCTGATGTGAAGTATCATTCTTCCTTGTGTTGGATTCCTCTTTGGCTTGGATTTCATTCAATGCCTGTGTAGTACTCCATCTCCCTGGCTTGCCTTTGGCCTAACTGTGTGCAACCTGTCATTCGAGGGGCCGACAAGCCTTTCTGGCAAGCGGCAGCAGAGTTTCGAACCAGCAATCGCCCACAGACCGAACGACTAACCGAAGCAAACTAGAGTGAACGGGCCCCTGACCGTGCAGGTCAGATGTCGACACCGATCTTTTACCGTAAACTAAAGCCAGGCCAGGATTTGCAAGCCCCACTGTGGGCTTCTCTTAACGCTTTCATCTGCTACTTTCTCATGATGAATTGGTTCACTTCTTGCAGCACTCTATAATGCAAAATGAAATGCCCTCCGGGGACAGATGGAGATAATCTTGTGGACAGCAGTCATTACTAACCATTTTCCAACCTCGGAGCAACAGATTTTTCTACATCTAAACTTTCTAAAAAGTAAATGTGCACTGTCAGCTCGTGGGGGAAAAGCCCGCTAGCGGGAGAGAAATCTCTCTAGTGAATCAAGTTTTACATAAGCTCTGTTAAATGTCCTCACAACTGTGGTCTCAATGTGTTTTGCTATGTGTGTGTGTGTCTAAAGGCCTTTGGTCCTCTGTAAGTCCCACCCCAACACCACACACAGAATTCCTGACATTCCTTTCAGAAGAAATTACAGCACTCTGGGAACGTTAACCAGGCCTGTTCATGGCACATGGTGGCCAAATGACTGGGACAAAGTAGGACATCAAAACAGACACACAGCAATGAGGATAGGACACTATGTGCACTCTGCAGCGCTGATGTACGTGTGTGTCTAATTAAAGAGGAGAATTTTAAAAAGAGCACAGCAGTGTACTGTGTAAGTACACAAACACTGTGAACATACACAGTGAGAGCAGGGGGAACGCCGCTGCACCAAAAACAACAGGAGTCGCTCATCTTAGGCCACAAAGAGGTATGCATGTCACACACACACGAACATATAGTCTGGGACATTGGGTCATGTGATGCCGGGGTTCATGAGTGGGACATGGTTGCTTGGGCGGGGCAAAAGAGGTTCTTGGAAAAGAACAAGACAGCGCGTGAGGAGAGTATATAAAGATGTAACATACTGCGGACTCACATGATCAGCCAAAGGTGTCGTCATTCATTCCATTACTGATGCCTGTGGTTCCTGCCATAGCCTAATAAAAGTGACGCTACTTTGTGATTATTAGAAATGTTCGTGCGTTAAAACTATTAGAATATGGCCGATATCAGGATGTTAGTGCTGTCGTTGTGTGCACGTTGATGTCAGCATTTACTTTTAGAACTTCTCGCAGAGATGCTAGCATGACTGTCAACTCTGGGTTGTATCTCCAAAAAAAATATTCTAAAATATATTACTGTGCAATATTCTGGAGCCATCAGTCATTTCTTTATATTTTGTTTCCGAGGAGCCAGACTTTCTTTTAATTTCTAAATATTGAGCAGCCGTTCTCCAGGCTTTCTGAAGGTCGTTCAAAGTTCTTTTTTGGACATTGGCTGCTTTTTCACTCATTTCCAGTTCAGTCCTTGAACCTGACCATTTTCAGATGAATGTTTTTAGTCTCAATGGATAAACCAGTTTTTGTTTACTCATAACAGACAGCTTAGCAAAGAATCTATTTTAAATGGTATCTTTCGGAACTGTTGCTAGCAGTCACACAAACACATAATCAGATGAACAATTTCTCAAAGTAATGTCCTTAAGAAACAGTACAAATCCAGCCCAGACCTGGCACAGGACCTGACATTTGGTCCTCCGGTTAATCCATATATTGTTCCCTGGAGCCTCATCAGAAATGGACTCAGGGGAAGAAGGGTGGCTTTCAAGAAACCATTGTTAAGAACAGGAAGTGTAGTAAAATCAGTAGCAACAGGTTGTTGTCAATATGGATGGCAGAGATCAGAAGGGAGGTATAACAGTGAGGGTCTATATCCATCTATGAAACATAGTGGAGGCTCTCTCATGGTTTGGGGGTACATTTTAGCCACTATTGGTTGACACTTGGATAGAAAAACACACAATACCAATGCATCAACTCATGGACTGGCCTCACCAGAGTCTAAACACCAACATTACTGAAGCAGTGTTGGATCATCTAGACGGAAAAACAAACAAAGGGGCTTATATGTCTTATATGCTGTATTTCCATCTATGTTTACATGCATTTCAGTAAATGGCTGCACCTATTTCCCATTTTACCACTATACAAAGAAATGAAAGAAAGAAATTAATCCCTTAATTGTCCCACAGGGGGAAATTACTTGTCTGCATTTTGACCCATTCACTCAGTGAAGCAGTGGGCTGCCATCAAACCAGGTGCCCGGGGAGCAGTGTAGATGGTACCTTGCTCGGGGGTACCTGAGGGGAAAGCAGTAGCACTCTACCTACTGAGCTATCTCCTCCTCGGGTGGCTCAAGACTTTTGCACAGTGTTGTACATTTGTTGGGATGCTAAAACTGGGTAAGTTACCTAACATTTAGTTTATTTTTCTTTCAACTGCTAATGTGCATCACATTAGCACATTAGCGATGGCAAAGGAGCGCAACAACACTTGCAATAATATTTAAATTTGCTCACAGGAAGATTCTTCATCATCCTAATTATTGTGAGTTTGAAATGTTTTGTTCTTGCTGCTAAAAGAAGACTTTTACAAAAAAAAAAAAAGTAGCCCAGTGCCACTTTAAGAGGATAATGATGGTATCATTGGCATTCCTCTCCCTCCCCCTGTGGCTGGCTTGGCCCACACGGCACTGCTGGCTATGGACAGAGAACCCAGAGGACATATAGAATGAAAATGTCTTCTCCGTCTCCTCCGCTAACTATAACTTGGAATGTAGATGACTCGCTGCAGCCGTCTGGCTAGCATCTGATGACAAAACCTACCATACGAACGTGGCCAGTTCAGTCCTGTAAGATCCCAAAATACACTGAATGAGTGCTCTCTGTCCCTGGCCACGACAACCTGCAATCATCGATCTCTGACAGCAGTCTAGAGGTCAGCGAAGAGAGCTGAATGTTCAGGTTTTCAAGGGCAAAGCGCAACGGAGTTCTTTTTTATGCAACAAAAACACAGGGGTTATATTTAGCATACTTTTTGCGTTGATACTTTCTGAATAGATTTTTGTTGCTGCTGCGTTTTGTATTTGAAAACCGTTTATGTTGTCAGTGCATTTACATTTTGCATTGTTGGCGGCACAAACACTCTCAAAGACAACACTTACTTTCATGTGTAACTAAAGGAGCATAAAATGCATGAGTTTCTGTCGCAACAATGACTGCTGCTGCTGTGAAAGCCTCAAGCTCTCAGTCATAATCAGCAGAAATCTGCTTATTACACAACTGCAGGACTGGAGGACAGCACATAAATCACATAAAAGAAAATTATAAACAAAATATTAAATCTGCTGTTAATTGGTGGGCTTACATGCAGATAATAACATGTCATCAGATTGTAAGAAAAAAGAACACACCTAGGCTAAATGAAGGGCATGTAATCTGAGCCAGTCATGATCTAAAAATACAGCACATCCATCAGCGAGGCTGAGGTAAGGTTCAGCTACCAACCAAAGCCAGAATGAAACTGGAGATGAGTGACTTTGGCTCTTGCCTTTTCAGTGAAGTGAAGTGTTGTCCTGTAAAACATTTTATCAGGCAAACTATATACAGTCCTGTAATAAACTAAATACATCCCTACTGCTTCCATAGGAATTAAGAGGGTAAGTAGCAGCCAAGTGTCGCTAACCTGATTAACTGATTATCATTCCCCTTTAGTTTTCTGGTCTGGAGGAGGGGTGTGTTAACTTCCTAGGAGAGGACGTCCCAGCAAACTCACCTCAGACTTCATTTAGCATGTTAATTGTGAAAGTTGATTAAAGTACAATTAGAGGAAGACTAAACAAGTATGATTTATTTGGAAGGGATGCCAGGAGAAAGCCTCTTGTCTCTAAAGAGAACATGGCAGCACAGCTTGGGTTTGCATACTTTCATCTGAACAAACCACGACTTCTGGAGCACAGCGGCGTATTTGGAATAACACAGGATAGAAAGCATATCAGGACAAGTACCACATATCAAACTGTCAAGCATGGTGGTGGAAATGTGATGATTTGGGTATGTTTGGCACCTACAGGACCGGGACACCTCCTCTCTATACCAAAGTATTCTAGTGACAAATGTGAGGCTATTTACCCGTCAGCTAAAGCTGGCCAGAAACTGGAACCTACAGCAGAATATTGGTTGGTCCTAAAGACCAAGTCTTACGGAAAATGATTACGTCAAGTTATTACTATTGAGGGTTTTACAAGCTCATAAATCGTGTACTTAGTTTTTCCAGTATTACATAGAGCCCTGTGAATGACACAGACAGATAGCAAGAGAGATAAGTACACTGCTGAAAAAAAAAAAACCTCTTTTAAATCAGAGTATGGCATCAAAGTAGTTAAACTTCTGGGATACTGAATCGGTCAGTTACGTTAGCAGAGGGAGTTGTTAATCAGTTTCAGTGGTTTCAATCAGGAATGTTTTACAGGTGAAGGCCACTGACACTTCTTTCCCTCCTCATCTTTTCTGAATGTTTTTCACTAGTTTTGCATTTGGCTAGGGTCAGTGTCATTACTGGTAGCATGCGCGATACGTGGAGCGTAGAGAGGCTGCGCAGGTCATCCAGCTCATCCAGGATGGACATTGCCAGAAGGTTGCTGTGTCTCCGAGTACAGTCTCAAGAGAATGGAGGTGATCGCAGGAGACAGGCAGTTACTCTGGGAGACCTGGATAGGGCATTTAGAGGCCCTTAAATTATCAGGAAGGAGGAACAGGATAGGAACAATGAGAGCTACAGAATGACCTCCAGCAGGTCACTGGTGTGACTATCTCCAAACAATCAGAAACTGACTTCATGCGGGTGGCCTGAGAGTCCGACATCCCCAAGTGGACCCTGTGCTCACTGCCCAGCACCGAGGAGCCTGACTGGCATTTGCCATAGAATACCAGAATTGGCAGGTCCACCACTGGCACTCTGTACGTTTCATGGTTAAAAGCAGGTTCACCCTGTGTAAAGAAACGGAAGTGATTCTTTATTTTGTTTGAACAGCGTATTATTTTGTGTACAAAGTATATGACCGTATATTAGATAACTGAAGAGCTGACTAGTTATCTGCATGTTATCGGCTGGGTTTGGGAAACGAATGCTTACACCGGTAATTGCCCATGTCCATCTGTGATAAAGTTTTGCAGGCCAGTTTTGTTTTATTTTTATTGTTGTACTTGAGAAATCAATTTGGTAAATGTTTAACTTAAAAAAACAAAACAAAGAAAAGCTACATAAACTAGCAGCAGACCTTCAATGGTTCCTTGTTGGTTTGTTGAGTTACTATGAAAAGTTGTGCAACAGACAAATTCTTGTGTCTGTTGAGTGAAAGCACTTACATTTGCATTATCTTGACACCATATCTAACTGCAGCAGTTATGCTTTACAAGTTATCACTGAGAACAAGAAAAGACTCCGGAAGTACAGGTTACTGTATAGTGTGTAATAGTGGCAAACGGCTAATCACTTCAGTGGCACTATCTACAACCCTGACCCACAGACCTATGGCTTACTTACTGTTTGACCCATATACCTATTGTAAGCACCCATGTGAAACCATGTTTACAATGCACGTACACGAGCATGACCAACAAACAGCAGAAGTGAAGCCAGTCCAATAAATCACCAAACCAAAAGAAAAAACCTGCTATCCTCAGGATAACCACCAGCCAAGAAGAATTCCCAAGATTTTCCTGGAAGGGTGAAGGGATTTCTGGAAATATAATGGGGGCAGATTTAATACTGAGGCACCATGGGGAAGGGTTCAAAATAGTGCCGAGCAGCGGTAGAGGGAGGGGGGAGTTTAAAATTTGTCAATAACCTCTCCATCTGGAGAGCATAGCATGTAGTGATGGAGGGAGACAGTGTCCTAGATGAAGATGGAGATAGAACAGGAGAGAGGAGGGGGATTTCTAGGAAGACAGGAAGACTGTTGAGAGGGCCAATAAATTGGTTTTGGTCCCATAAAGAAAGGTATGAAGAAAGGAAATGACAAAAGAAATATAGATGGAAGGATTTCATTAATCTTTCAGAACATACCCGAAAGGACCAACAGTAATAACCACAGTTATTATAAATCAACTTAAATTTTCCAATTTTCTTGAATAAATCCGACATAGGTTCAAGAAGGAGAAGAGTTACCATGGTGATGTGGCAAATTCTGACTGGCTGAGCGCTGAAAGCCAGGGACAATAAGCTCGTCAGGCCTGCGAGTGGAAGTGCGGTCCATCCTTTCCTGTCAATAAAAAAAAAAAAGTTTAAAAACAGAACAATTTTGACCATGTGGTTAAAAAACAAGCCTCATGGAATGTGTTTAAGATGTCAGATATTTTAGTACGGGAGGACGGCGTGTCATTTTCACAGAGTTCAAATGGTCAGGCAAAGGGTGCGTTCAGGCCTCTGCTGTCGAGGAATGTCAAGTCATACGTTCAGAGCCTGGTGACACTTTGTCACTGTGGCTTTCTGACCCCTCTGACCTTCCCTTTACACACACTCTCTCCTCTATCAGATATACTGAGCTTTACTTGAAACATGTGAAACTCTAATTAACTAAACCTCTATGTATTTCATGAAAAAAAACAACTTATCAATCAATTTAATAATTTTGAGAACAAAAAAAAACACACACCACTCCCATTGCACTTATACAATCTCACACGTCTGGAGATACACGCACACATCCTGCCAATTTCTTCACACATTGTCTAATTTGAAGCAGCCTCAAGGCAAGAAAGCTGCAGAGCAGAAAGACAGGGAATAAAGCCAATGAAATTTTCAATCTTCTCTTTTCCAGGAAAAAGAAGAACGCGGAAGCGTTGCTTCCAGGAACTGCTCGTGGCCAGAGGTCTCAGTCCGCCTGCACGCACATACACACACACTCACAGCTCCCCTCGGTGCTTCGAAAACATCCATAAATGCCCAGAGTAAGATTTATAGCTCTGAGAAGCAGCAGCAGCCAAAAGCTTTCCAAGGAAGGCAACTTGGCTGCAGGACCTGTGGGCTGAAAGAGAAAGTCTGCAGGCCAGGCTACAGCTAAGGCAGAGGCACAACAACTTACAAGCTGCTAAACACCCATATATATCAAATACATACATATTGCATTACTCTAAATCTACAGGAAGTGAGATTTTTACCAAATTAGCTGAGATGACCTCCCATTTGCATCTTAACTACTAGAAGATCTACTTGTGGCTCTTTCTTTAAAAGCTTCCAGAACAAATGGTCTAGTGGTAAGCTAGCCTATCTCAGCACAACGAGAGTGAAAGCATCCCTAACTATGTGAATATCCACCTCAATTTTTATATATATCTTAAGAAAACATTGTCTATAAAGGACAATGTCTATAAAGGATATTAAATTATTATTTAATATCCTTTATAGACTTTATAGACACTGATAGGTAAATTTTCAACCAGGCCACCTCTTTATTCCAGTGCTAAGTGTTTGTGCTAAGCTAAGTGCTAGCTGTAACCTAACTTAATAGACCTAATCTTAATTGTCACACCAAACCCTAAACACAAAAGCAAATCAGGGATGCTATTCCTTTAAGACACATGGAAAAACGGTATCATCAAAGCTATAAAGACAGAATATCTCCATAAATAGCAAAACTTTCTGAACCCTAAAGCTAAAATGAAAAGCTGAAAAAAGTACACAGAGAATTTGTAGGTGAATGTTTTTAATCTGATGATATCAAGTGATCAAGAGATTTACTCAATGCAATCATACTAATCAATCTTCTCTCGGCACTGTTCAGAGTCTGGGCTTTCCCAGGCACAAGGGTGTACACTGTTTGGAATTGGAGGCAGGACGACGTTCCAGGTCTTTAAACAGCTATCAGTAGCAGCAGTGTTAACATATAGCGACAAGTAAACGCAGGAAAATTACCCTTTCCTCTGCAGCACTCTTGCAATAAAAGGGTCAGCTTTAATGGCCACATTCCCCATAAAAAACTCACCATGAACTCTAAATCGAGTACTGATGCTACATCAGCCGTCACCTGGGTGGTTATATGGATAGAAAAAGCCAATTTTGAAAGACATGACCTCGTTTCTTAGAAAGAGGCACAGATTTCCCGCTAAAATAATTTACCAGATGTGGACTGTTTTGCACAATAGTTATAGCCAACAAAACAGCATTCTTCATATAACTAGTCTTAAGGGCATACTGAGTGGCACAGTACATGAAGGAAGGCTTTCTTCTTGTAGTTTTACGGCTTGTGAGTCATTCCTGCAGTCGTGTGTTTTCTGTTTCACAACAGCATCGTTTAACAAATCTCATTTACGCTGAATTACTTTGAATGTTCATCTTGGTATTTTTCCATAGAAGTTTCTTGTAGTTATGGACAGACGCATACAGAAGTCTAATCAGAGGACATGGAGGACCGAAGGTTATTAATACAGTACTCTGCAAAAGTCTAGAGTCACCCCTTATTACTTTATATTTGGCTTGGAAAATGGGAAATAGATGCAGCTATTTATTAAAACAAGCTGCATATAAGGGAAAAACATAATTTGTTCAGTTTTAATGAGCTTGAAAGTCACAACTTTCATTCTTCAACATTGTCATGTTGAGAAATAAAGCCACTGCCAGATGGTTTTGTGTGTTACTTTTCTGCATTTTGAATTCCACTAATGTGGCTAACATCCTCACCACTGACTGAAATGCAGCCCCCAAACCATTACTGTGCCTCCACCGTGTTTAACAGCTTTTCTCCCCATTGACAGCCATTCTATGTATGGTCGAAAGGGGTGCTCATGATTCATCTGGCAGCCTTTGAAACAATTTTCCTTGGGATAAATAGAGTATTATCAATCAATCAATCAATCAATCAATCAATCAATCAATCAATCAATCAATCAATCAATCAATCAATCAATCAATCAGTCAATCAATTATTTCTGATGAGATTTTGGTGAACAGCTGCTACGTTGTCTGTTATGTGTAGACACAAACTGATCCATTCCTTGAGTTAGGTGCCTTTTAATGTTTGAATAACACATAAAATAGTCTGAAATAGACTGAAAATCAATGAAAAAGCAGCCAATGTCCAAAGAAAACTTTGAAAGCCTAGAGAACTATTGCTCTCAAAACCTTTTTAAAAAATTTAAAGAAAATCTGTCTCGTTGGAAGCTAAATATTAAGACATGAATGGTGTCACAGTACTTATTCACAGCACTGTATCTCTCGCCATGACCCTAAAACGACTGGCTTGCCCAAAGGAACAACAACAACAACACAGCACGGTGTCGTACAAAAGTAAACACTGAAGCCACTGTAGACAATGTTTATGCTTTGTGTTATGGGCAGTAGAAACACATGTTTTGTGTTTTTGTGGGGCAATACCTGCAATTCCTGTGTGCGGATGCAAAATCTAAAACTAGAAGTTGACTTTAGTTGTTAATGGAAAATCATAGGTTACTTCATGTGTTGTTAATGGTGCCACTATAAATACTTCCGGTCTACTGACGGGAAGCTTTTGCATCTTTAACAAAACATTCAGTCTCATCAAACTTGGCCAAAATACTTCTTGATGAATTAACAAAAGTCTGTGCCAAAACCATCTTTGAAAGATTTGCTATGTGGAGGTAGAGAAGAGAGATTTTGTCCAGCTGTGTTGGCTTCCCAATCTTTTCCTCAAAATGATGCTTTGATTCTCCGTCTCGCTGTCCCATTATGCTGATTTCCAGAGTGCCTCTGGGCCAAAAAGTAGCGTTAAATATTGAAGAGCAGTTTTCCAAGATTTGAATGATTTCTTGTCATGGGTCTTGGAGCATTAAAGCTATATCTCACTGAACGAATGCTGTGGCTCTACAGTTTCCATCAGCTTGACATACTGGGGTTGCTTTTGGACAGACATCCTGTAACTTCGCTTGATGTCTCTTTCATAAATAGCGAGCTCCCCTTTCACTCCATTGCCCAAAGCACTGACATCAAGGCACTTCAACAAAGTGCTTTAAAGGCTACGCTTCCTCGAAAGCACAAACACAACTGAGCCTGCCCGTCACCATGCTCGCACAGAACCACTTACCTGACCTCTGAGAATATAAAGACACAAACTGTCAGGCACAACAGACATGTTCAGGAACAAATGGTATCAATGCTGACGCTGGAGGAGAGGAGCAGAGGTTAAACGCTTCATTCTTTCCGCTCGTTGCGGTTAAAATCATAACTCAGCAGAGCTTTGAGTCTGTGGACAGTGGTCTCTTGGTCTGTGGAGAGCATGTGCGTGCACATTTACAAATACATACATAAGAAAAAACAGGGAAAGCAAGAGTCGCTGCCCGTTTCATCTGAGACGTCCCTGGCACAGGTCCAACGCTCTCAGTAAGAGAGCGAGACACAGGAACACACACACACACACAGACACACACACTTTGATGAAGGACCTGGAACGCTGCCCAAATTCCCAAACATGCCCACCATTATGTATAGCGTTATGTAAGTACAGAGAAAAGGGGCTCATTTGCTCCTTATCTCTAAACATCGAGCATAAAGTCATTACTACACAGGGACTCCATGTGTGCCATGCTGTGTCATGACAACTGGCAAGCTTTACACTAGCAGCACTCACACAGACCCACACATGCACAAACAGAGCAATGTTGTAGCCCACTTCTCTCCATCAAACTATCAAACTCTGGTTTTTCTCTGCTACATGCAGGGTGGAGGAATGTTGTTTTTCGATGGGGATTCAATTCACTATTCACTGCAGCCTTACTGGGGCAAAACTCTTTCCTGGAAGCTAACGTGAACCAGTCCAACTTAACGTCAGCTCAGCAGGGGCTCTGCAGTCCCACAGTCTGGGTGAGCAGGATTTTTGTCCCTCCACTAAGAGAAAAAAAGACAGCTGAGACTACGTCACCTCCATCATTCCATCGGTCCCAAAAAGACGTCATACCATCAATCCAGTGCTTTTTAGGCCTGTCACACAACAAAGCCCACAGCTTGTTATTGTTGTTTGCTTAGCACTCTATTTATAGACCTCTTTAGCCACATTCTTTAGGTTACTGGAGGGTTGGAGAGGAGAAAATCCAAGTTGAGAAACAAAGGGCTCATTTTGCAGGAGTTGGACAGTGGAAGCAGGTCTGTCGTGCTGCGCAGATGTAATATTTCACCAAACTAAGCTGGCTTTCGCTCACTTTGAGGCAAGTAAACTTTAGCCCACAGCTAAAACTAAACCCTGGTCTTGCCTAAAGAGTCCAAGTCATAATCGATATTTCGTGGCTCCATCTGTTAAGGGTTATCTTGGTTTTCCAGTTTACATATTCACATCAGTTTTTACCGCCATTTTAATAGTCAGAGATTATACAAAAGGAGATAATAATACAATCTGAAAACATGAGACGTGGGAAAAACCTTTATTCTAAGCTGTCTAAGCTAATAAATGTTGCCTAGTGTGCAACGTTAGCCATCAACCAGTGCGCTAGGTAAGCAATGTCACCTAGAGCACGAAACAACCAACGTAAGAGGTATACTGAGGTCTTAGCATGCACACAGGACATATGCAAAAAAAACTCATAAGAGTAAAATAAAATCATTTTTGTTTGGTCCAAGATTTTACCAAAATTTCTCTAAAATTACACAAAAACTAAGTATCAAACATACAGCAACATTTCATCGACCAATCAGTGTCACTTAGTCCTAAAGAAGATTCTCTGATACGTGAAAACTAAGTACAATTTAACATTACTTTGACTCACATTCGACCAACAAGACCACATACAGCTGGCACATAAAATTTTTACCTGGTAGTTCGAATGACGTAAGAAGTAGTCAGGGCATCCCGCTAATGCCATGATGTTCCTTCGGCGTTCCCTCTGCAGGGAATAACCGTCTGGTCTCACCAGCACCCTGCACAAAAAAGAAACAGCCTGGCTGAAGAACAGAACTAAAATCACAGAGAAAATTACAGACTAATTAAGAAAAAAACAACAAGGTTAAGGGTAAGTTTTAATTAACAAATCTCACAAACTACTAAAGGTGGATTTATGCTATACATTACGCAACAACTTTGCACAACTGGTAACAAAAAGTCCTGCACCTCGTTCTCACCTAAACAGCAAACAAAGCTCGCCTGTGTGACTTAGTGTGCATGCACGGTTGAACATGTGCACACTAAATCCAGTGTAAACACAGTCATTGTATACAACACACACACACACACACACACAAGTCAGTTCCTTCACAAAGCCAGTGGCTTAGAACTAAAAAAGAATTTCTCCTCTCCAAGCGAGGAACACATGACCACTCTCCACCACCTGCAGAATGACGGGGAAGGAAAGAAGAGTGTGTGTGTGCGTGTGTGTGCGTGTGTGTGTGTGGGAGGGGGGGGGGCTTTCTGGTGAAACTTGAAATAGGAGTCGTCTATTTCCACTGCATTATCTGCTGTGAGTAAGCAGCGGGAAGTTGCGCGCACATTTGTGTTTGGAAAGAAAACTCGTGCACACACACACACACACACACACAAATCCATCTCAAGCTGTTCAGCACTTAGTCTTCTGTTTATTTTCCTGCAGCATTTAAAAAGAAAAAACTGTTACTTGCATTTACATACCAAAAACTCCCTGCAGTAACACTCATATGGAGATAAACGGGCTCATTATAAGCCCCGTGTAACGTCACTTTGGAATCACATTTCTGCCTTAAAGTTGTTTCATCGTCTTAGCTCGCGATTCCTACCCTCGCCCGCTGGTAGAAGTCCCAGATCACCGTTGAAATCTAATCGCTGATCCTCTTTAACTCCTATCTGCCTGTCCAATTTCGCGGAGAGCTGCAATAACATATTAGAGATGCCCAGCTCACACACTGGATTCATCTGTGAGCTCGAGGAAAAATAATAAGCTTCCTCCAAGAGAGAAATGAGTTTATGCAGCCCACATACACATTTTTAGGGAACTGCTGCAACTTCTACTGCTTCCAACAAAGGTTCAGCAAACCCAATCCGCTGAAAGCACACACACAGACGCACACACACACACACACACTGAACGCTGCCTCTCGCTCACTAAATAGCTCCTCTCACTCTTTGACGATTCCTCTTCACTTTCTCTCCCAGCATGTCTCCATTGTACAGGTCATTATATAACAGATATCAGATGGTTCAAACAATATCCTCCTCCTCCTCTCTCCTCTCCTCCCTCTCTCTTCACCCCACTAATTACTGTTTCCACTGGGGCTCTGCTATCTTTAGGTTGCTCTTCTGTCAAAGGATGTGTGCCTTAATGTGTATGCGTGTGCAAATTTGGACATACGTTGCAGTGTAGCCTCTGCGCTTGATAACTGTACACTATTTAAAAATATATATATATTACATGCTATTGCACAGGCCGCTCACAGCAATCAAAGTCCCGGCAAAAAGGGCAAGCGCCGCCATCGTACGTGCAAACTAATAAGCCTGAAAGTGCCAAAGACAAAGCTCCGAGTGCTTGACATTTCCTGACATTTGTGATTCCTCCTGTGGAGAGAGGGAACAATTCAGCTTTGCTGGTCATATGCGGAGATCAGGAGAAATTAAACGGGGCAGGGAGCAACTTAATAATGCCACACGTGTGCGAGTGTGTTTAACACGCCCACTACTACTAACACATCTTTCCAAGTGCATAAGGATTCAAATTTTTAGCTACACTCATGGTCTGTGGTCTTATGAAGAGCACACACTCACGTAACTCCTTAACATTACCTGATCCCTAAACAGACAGGAAGTCTTCTGTGTGCATAAGGTAGGAAGGAAGGAAGTTTAGCAGCATACAAAGATTAAACCTACATTAAGGCACAGCTTGGAG
>VURO01003320.1:10956-25441 GCA_015108175.1 Pelvicachromis taeniatus | reverse complement strand
TTGGAGTGTTGACAGCCCATTAACACACACACACACACACACACACACACACACACACACACACACACACACACACACACACACAGAAAGCCAGCTTATGCCCTCTGATGAAGCAGCTCCCTGCCATGCTGATGCTTCAGATAACTCTGTCCCAATTCAAAAGCGGAATTAGTGGAAGAGGCAGGAGATGTAACAGCTTTAGGCACTGATGGAGCATCTGAGTCTGACCGTGTTATGAGGTGGTCTGACAGCTCTTAGCCGAAAGGTTGCACCTCCTCCTTCACTATCACCACTACAGCCAAAGTGTGTTTCTAATGTTAGAAAATAAATATATATGATAACTTTACAATGACCTCCATAAGGGCAAAGAATGAGATCACTGTAATAATGACTTTGCATCTCACAGCACAGCAATAACTGTCATTAAATACATTTTTTTTCTACCAATAAGGTCGCTCATAATTTGAGTTTAAAGGCGTCTCTAAAGCTCCTTTGCGTCCCGGCGCATGACCAGTAAGCATGTATACAGTAGAATGGTTGATACTGAGTTTAACGATATGCAGTCCTGCTGAGAGATATTAGTTCCTAAACAAATATGTAAAGCGCTTACGGTAATGAAAAGGCAAAATCGTGTCCAGGACCGCGAAGCACCCGGTGCGCTCCGGCTATCCTCGTCGGGATGTCCACACAAACTGCTTTCCCCCCCCCCCCCCCCCTCACCTCCACACCCCCAGACTCCACTCTGTAGTCTTCACCTTGTCCCCCCCACCCCCGAGGTGCTTTCCTTGCACACGTACAACGCTCACACACGTAACTCTCTCTCACCCGCGCTCGCACACATCCAAACACACGCATGCATGCACCGCTCACTCTGCACTTTTCGACCAGCTGACTGCTCTCGCTCTCTCTCTCTCACATGCGCGCAGACACACACCAGCGAAGGACAGACTCCGCCTCCTCCTCTCTCCCCGCCCTGTTCACCAGAACACACTGCAAAAAATACAGTTTCTTTTCTTTGTTGGTACTTCGGAAAACTCCCAAGTGTCTGTAAAAGTTGACTATTTTATCAGCGTGTTCAAGACCTGGCTGTAACCCTCCGAGCAGAAGGATTTCAATGTATGAGAGAGTGGCAGCCCCAGAAAAAAAAATTACATATGGTGGAAACTGTATATGAAAAACGGAGTCACCATAAATCCTCGTTTTCAAGCATGACTAATGAGTTTGTTTAGCAACATACAGTGTTGTGCGAAAGCATCCCCCTACCTCTCTATATTTTGTTTGGAAAATAGGAAATAAATGCAGTGTTTATTGAAACGTGCAATCATGCATGAAATAAATGATATAAAGGCAACAATAGAGCTTGTGCAATGCTAACCAGCTTGAAAGTTCATATTTGGTATGACCACCTGTGCAGCATGGAAGGGTCTCTGTTAAACAACATGCAAGTGTAAGCACAGCAAATGTTACCTTAAACGTTATTGACATGTAAGCACCGAAAAGGGGACCTATAAGCATCCATCCATCCATTCTCAGCCGCTTATCCTTTTCAGGGTCGCGGGGGGCACTGGAGACTAACCGAGCTGTCTTAGGGCGAGAGGCGGGGTACACCTGGACAGGTCGCCAGTCTGTCGCAGGGCTAACACACATAGACAGACAACCAGTCGCACTCACAGTCACTCCTGCATTCACACCTATGGGCAATTTAGATTTTCCCCACTAAATGCATGTCTGTGGACAGTGGGAGGAAGCTGGAGTACCCGGAAAGAACACGGGGAGAACATACAAACTCCACACAGAAAGACCCCGGCCTAATAACCCCTTGCTGCGAGGCAACAGTGCTAACCACCGTGCCACTGTGCTGCCCATTAAGGTGATAGGCGATAAGCGATAAGCATTCTGCACCTAAACCAAATCACACTGAGCTGTTTCCAAGGCTGTACACTGTTAGTGTTGCTCGGGGTCATATCTTACTTGGGAAATCAAGCGAATTTGACAGCCTGGGCTCCCCTGTTGGCAACGGCAATGGACACGCTGATGGACTAGCTCAGACTCTCTGTGGACTATATCTGAAGAGCACATGGTGATCTGTATTGACAGAGCAGGTTGAGGGGAACCTGGAGAGGCAGAGGTACGCTTTGGAAAGAAGAGCGGAGCAATGAAATTCAGCAGATCCGAGGTAGAATACATTTGTCAATGAGGGAGATGACAGTGGAAGGGTTAGGATACAAGGAGCAGAGGTGGTGAAGAAGGAGAAGTTTAAATGTTTGTTTTTCACTGTGCAGTGAAATGGACAAAGCCTAAAAGAGGTGAAGAAGAGTGTGAGGGCAGAGTGGTGTGGTGGAAGAAGAATGTTATGGACTGAGGTGGGTCAGAAGGGTAGCATCTAAAGGCAAAAATAAGGATTACAGTAAGAGACTAGGAACACTAGATTAGTATTCACTTGTCTGCCTTCACACGCATGTAAATTTGGGTGACATCCCATTCTTAATCCATAGTGTTAAATACAATGTTGGCCCACCTTTTGCAGCTATGACTTTAACTCTTCTGGGAAGGCTTTCCACATGGTTTAAGAGTGTTGATGGGAATGTTTGACCATTCTTCAGAAGCAAATCTGTGAGGTCAGACACTGATGTTGAGTGAGAAGGCCTGGCCTGCAGTCTCCACGCTAATTTCTCCCAAAAGTCTTCTGTCTGGTACAGGTCAGGACTCAGGCTAGTCAAGTTCCTCCAATCTTGCTCATTCGTGTCTTTATGGACCTTGCTTTGTGTACTGGTGCACAGTCATGTTGGAACTGGAAGGGGGCATCACCAAACTGTTCCCACAAAGTTGGAAGCATGAAATTGTCCAAAATGTCTTGGTGTGCTGAAGTTCCTTCTTCCTTCTTGTGCTCGGTGAGGTAAGGCTTGGATGCAGCTGTTTGGACTGGTTGACAGGTCCTTCACTAGGGACACCACCTTTCTGGAAACTCTTTTCATAAAGCTACACAAGGAGGTCAGTAATAATAAGACATCTATCCATTCATTCACATCCGCTTATCCTCATCAAGGTCATGAGAGAATGTGTTTTGTCAAACTTTAGATGACTTTAGACTTGACAATACAGCAACTGATGAGGAACTACTGGCTAATAAGGTTGCAGCTATAGAACTATTTTATACTTAACAATACATCAATGATTCAATGAGTCACCTGTCACCTGGTTTAGTTTTCTGTACAAAGACAGCAAGAATCTGGCTGTCTGCCTGCTAGCTTTCACATCTCACACTGGAGCTTGTTTTTCTTCTCCAGTGGTTTTCCAGTGCAATCTCAAGACCTAAACAGCATCATCAATATTTGGCTTAAATAGGTGAGTAATAATGTATACCGTAAACCAGCAGAGCTTGAAATAAGTCACAGCAGTGGTAGCTGCAATTACACAGCTCTCAGCAATACTAGCAACAACGTCTTTTACAGGCATTCGATTGTCCATGCTGTGCTAGATTATTCTCAACGCCTCCTTTCATTTGTATCTATCAGCCAGTGGCCATTTGCACGCTCAGGTTTCACCCACTCATAGGTTAACTAAGCCCTCCACCTTATCTACTTCTACTTTCAGACGGAGGACACATGTTGGGGTTAATCGCAGACAACAAGGAGGCTTGGAGAAGGACACTCTATTTGGATGGAGCTAACCTATATTCCATTACAGCATTCATTTGTTTCAAGGTCAGACATTTCTGGACGCTTATGGTGACGCTGCCTCTGCCAGTCTGACAGCTAAACTTCTGACAGCAGAAGTAAGCTTTTCTGTAGCTCCCCCTGTCCTATGCTGTGTAAGCCTGCGAAATCTCAAACATGAGCCTACATGTGCATGAGCCCGACGCCACATGTATTTGGGATGTCCATGAACTTTTCAGAGGAAACTGGGCTTTGTAAATGCGTCAAAAGTACAAGCCGGTTACAGAATGTGGGCTGCATGTAGGCCTTTGTTTACAAAACCCACATTAGAAGATAGAGTGGAAAAACATATGGAGTATCAAACCACCCCATCATCACATGGGAGTGCTTATACCCAGAACTTGGCAGAACTTGTCTGACATCTGTGGCAGTTCTGTAGCATTTGTAGTCATTAACATAAAGACTCCAATTCTTATCAGATTGAACATTTCAAGCAGTGTGTTGTGGTCTTTGGACTGGTGTTTACAGCATCCAGAGCAGAGTATCATCAATCAGAGCTCAAAATAGTACACACACAAAAAGAAATGAAAGAAAAAAGAAGTCTGACCCACCTGCTGTGAAGGGCTTCTGTTTGCAAGAAGCAGCCAATCAGGATAGAGTTGGTTTAAAAGCAGGGAAAGGAGATAAAATGGCATGTTTCAGGATCAACTGATTAACTGGGAATCATGCAAAGCTGCTCTAGCAGAGTCCAGGAACAGAAATTTGGGCCAGGAAATCACTGCGGAGACTACAAAATATTGGCTTAATGGATGCGCCAAGCCTCTAGTTGTGCACATCCCCAGATGCTAGTAGTTATTAGACAACAGAACTGTAGAAGAGGTAAATGGCTACAACAAAAAGCCCAGACAGTTGGAGCTCTGGTTAATTCTGGTTTCCAAAGGTTACTACAGACAATCCTCAAACACTCCCAGCCATTTGTTGAATGCATCTCCTTCACCAAGTTTTGACGGGAAGTCAAAAATATGATCGCTGGGCAACATTACGTCCTTAGATCCAAAGGGTATTATACATATTATACAAAGACACAAGCCGTCGAACATTCAACATAACAGTACAGTTGCCGTTTATTCATAATCCACATACAATTTTAGTCTATCTGGAATGTTTCAAGCTGCTTTAAATGAGTGGCAGCTTTTGTTTTTGCTGCAACATCTCCTGTTTCTAACGGGTTACAGAGGAAAGCATATGGAACCTGGAAAAAGACAAAACACGGAGAACAAGGATTTGTTCAGTTTTTAATAATTTCCCCCTTCCTTTACTAACCGATGCAGTGCGACTGTAAAAATCAGAGCCCAATTTAAAACGCTGAGACCCAGAGCCACTTCAAAGTAAAGTGCCTTCTAGGAACGCTTTAAACGTCTGGCTTGGTCCAATAACCAGTTGGTCCCTGCGCTCTGTTTGTTTGCATTCATTGGCTAAATGTAGCAGCGTTACGCAACGGACAATGGCAGCAGAAGCAGCTTGACGCTTCCCACTGAAATGGGTCAGCCGCACAAACACATGGACGTGTGCAGTGTTTTGAAAACACAGGAGAAGCGTGGCTGTTACATAAAAATTCTTCTGACCCTTGTTGGGAAACAGCCTTCCCAGATGTGGTGGAATCTGAGTCTCTAAGGGCCATTGGAGGTCAGTTCAGAAAACACACACACCGCTGTAGGCTTAATTGTCTCCAGTTGTAAGTTCAGTGTGCAGCATGTTGACGCGTGACGTCTGACAGCTTAGAGTAACTTCAGAGCACTAGCCTGGCCTGAGCGTGAACGCGAGACTTACGTGTAAGACGAGCAGAATGCCACGAATGGTTACGTCACAGACTCGACCTATCGTGCCATGAGCGTCTTGAAACTTCTGAAAGCTCCACAGAGTACACAAAACTGAATCCGATCACATGGATTCAGGTCAGAGCATGCCGGTGTTAGTGTGTGTCCTTTCTTGCAGGGTACAACATGTGCACTCACAGCATGTTTTGCAGGTGATTCATTGTGTAAGTTTGTGTTTGTGGGTGTGTCCGTGTGGACAACTCGACTGTGGTTGGGTGGTCTGGGGGCTGTTGTTGACAGCCTACTGGGTTTTTTTTTTTTTATTATTATTATTAATATTCACCTCTGAGCTGGAATGCCACTGCTTCTCCAAATATAATAGAGCACTGAGGTGCAGAGAGGTGGAAAAGGTGGCCAAGAAAGCAAAGACCTACATGAAATAATGCACAAGAGATGATTCGTTCTTTCTAGGAATAGCAGTGCGGTCCACCCATCCAACACTTTGGAGCAGATGGAAAAGCTCAGCAGTACTGGATGATTTGGCTTGTGTTACACAAATGTTCACAGTGATCTTATTGTAAATTCTGAAAATTTGCTGGATTTTCCCGACTTTGGCTTCAGAGATTTTTAGACTGCTATAATTTCTATTAGACATCAAGAAAAAGGGATTTGCTTTTCCAAAATTTAAATAGTACTCCTGGGCCATCACGAAGGGTTATATAAGAAAACAGACAAGCAATAAACCGAGATTGTTCCAGATAACTCGATGGTGTTTTTTTTAACCCATTTCACAAAACTCAACAGATTGTAGCTAGATAGAAGACATGAAGACACTATGGCAGGAAGCTTAGCTTTCTGTGTTGGGTGTTCAAGCTTTTCTAAGCTTGAACACCCAAAAAAAGTGAAATTGGGTGGTTATTACATTTACTAACTTGTAATGTGAACAAAATAATTTTATGTTTCTCATTAATTAAACGATATACATTCTGCATGAAATTCAACACCTTAACAGTTGGTAAATGTATTCCTGTTGAGATGACATGATACAATTTAGCAAGAGTGGTTAGTTGCATGGATCAAGACACAGGAAAATCACTGGGGTTTATAAGAGGTAGACAACCATACATACACCACGGTTATTGTAGTTTAACCTGTCGAGGACAAAAATATCAGTAAATTCTGCATTAGGCCTTGTAATCATAGCTTTCCTAATTGCGTTAAGTATCAGTAACAGCTCGTTCGTGCGGCGGTTAGCATTGTTGCCTTACAGTAAAAAGGTGCATTCAAAGCTCTCTAAGTTGATTCATATGATGAAACTGAACTGAAAATGTGATGGCATCACACACCACCACACCTATACGTTTTTAAACACTGTTAGATTTTTATTGCCGGTGGTGGCGAATCGTTGTGGGGGAATCGTTTTTTGGCGTGCTAAAGGCCCCTTTGTACCAACTGAGCATGTTGCTGACCATGTCCGTCAAAATTTCTGAAGAATCTTTTCAGCACCTTGTTGAATTAAGGCTTAAAGCAGCTTTTAAAGCTTTTGTTTCACTTTTTAGTGTGTGATTATTTAGTTTCAGTAGGTTCCTGATTAAGTTGAATAATTCCTGACTGTGTTATGGTTTAAAGCCTTCAACAAAACTCTCCCTCTAGTCACGTTAGTATTAAAACATTACCACATATTAAGTTCCATTAAAACAAAACTTCAGACATTTTCCATAAAATATATTCCATAAATTTGCCAAACATGAGATCCAGATTCTCACTGCTTTCCGACACATATCTGGCACTTTTCTCTGGGCTCCACTTTTTTTTTTAAAACTAACCCTGGTTGTTGATATCATTTCAAACCTCATTAATCCCCCAAACCCTTTGTAATCATTAAATCTATTAGTTACAAAATAATTTTTTTTCAGTCTTTTTTCCTCCTTGTGGGATTGGGATATAATCAGGCATCTACATTACAAACTTAAATCTTATTAAGAGCTTGGAACACCGTGCTTGGATTCAGAGATTTGGAGTTCGTCTTGATGTCGATAAGCCCTCAACACGCACACGCAGACATTCACGGAAAAGTACATTTTAATTGTTTTATTAACAGTAAATCTATATCCAACGCAAAACCTCCTTTGATCTCCACTGCAGGATTTAACAAGGGAACATTGGCGCTAATTTGGTGAGGAATTGCCCCAAAGCTCCATTTGTTTGGGTCAATTTAAAGCAAAGTGTCACCATGAGGAAACTTCAATAGAGTATGATTGTACTTTTTTTGTTGTTGATTAACACTGAGAAATTTGACTGACTGTTTTGACTCGTTGCGAAAGAATTAACCGTGTTTTCAACCTAGATTATGTGACACATGATGGACATTATTCACAGCATGTACTGTATTCTCTGAGCGTGTTGATGTGTGTGCGCTCTGAATTGTACACTGCCCCCACTCCCCTCCAAAGTCGCTTAGAGTGACTCAGGAGATCAAAGTCAAAGCCGTAGATTAATCCACATAACAGGAGCTTTTCCACTAATAACAGAACATTCTTTTCATTCTGGCTGCCTGGTACGTCAGTGCCACCGAGCCTCGGCAGCAGCACCAACACATAGATATCACATCTGAGCTCTAATTTTAAAAACAACTACTAAATACCGTAGATCTACACAATGGAGATTCTTCTGTTATGAATGGGAGATTTATAAGGGTAGCTGTCGGCCAAAGTGTGAGGGAAACCACTCCATGTCCAAAGTTGAAGACAAATTGAAGTGTCAAGTATTTTTGGATTTTGTCCTGGTTGTATTTCTTAAAGACACACACACTGCTAGCAAGTGTTGAACTTGAGTTTCAAAATATCTCTTTAGCATTTGACATGAAAGCAACAGAAACTTCCATTTCTCTGGATGACGGTTGAGTGAGTGCTGGGATAAAAACCAGCATTAGCTGGATGAACTTCCAGTACTACCAAATTTATTTCTAACACTCATCTCCCTGCTTGAAACAATTATTCTCCACCGAAAAAGGAAAAATGATATTGCACGGGGCCCTGGCTATTGCCAGGCAGGTGTTTGGGTTGCATTGCTGTTTGCTTGATTGCCATTCAATAAAACAAAGTGAGCATTTTTCACAATAAATTAAAAAAGAAAAACTAACTTTAGAAATTTTCTTCTAAGAAGAAAATCTTGCACGTTGTTCATAATGTTCCTCTCACTGGTTAGATACAATTTCCACAGTTTTTCTTCCTGTTAAAAGGGAGTTTTTGCTTCCCACTGTCGTCAAGTGCTCACTCATAGGGGGTCATCTGATTGTATTAATGTAGGGTCTTCATCTAACAATACAAAGTGCCATGAGGCAATAGTTGTTGTGTTTTGGTGCTCTATGAATAAGATTTAATTGAACTGAACTGAATTTAAGATGGTCACCAAAAATAAAAAATGTTTTGTTAAGATTGTTGCTACTTCTTTTAAGGCGGACTGAACAGGAGGACCTAACCAGAAGTCATGGTCGAGGTCAGCCAGTTCATCGGCAGCAGAGCTGAGAACAGGGAATTTTGTGTGTGTGGTTTTGTTTTTTTTCAAACAGTCTTTCTAGGAGAAGGGGATCGTGGAAACAGAGAACATTTTCAAGGCAAGCTGTATATCTTTAGCCTCAGAGTTTTAAGCATCAAGAGGTGGTCAGGAAAAGAGAAGCCCAGACTTCCTTGATCCTGACCACCTCTCCCAGTTCACCCAGTGGGACACTGAGTCATTTCCAAGCCATCTGAGAGATGTAATCACTCCAAGTCCTGGATCTGCCCGTGGTTTCCTCCACCTCCCTAGTCAGATGCCTGAACCATCATAGCTTTCTGCTTGTATAGAGCATTTTACCCATATGTTTAAACATCACAGCAGTGCCAGACACTAACTGGAGCACAAACCAAATTTTAACTTTGACCCTAAAAACAAATTTTATCCCTGACATTGGTTTCTGAAAAAAACAACCAGCCAAAAAGTTCCTACTTAAACAAAATGTAGTCCCTAAAACGTAAACAAGTTCCCACTCATGGATTTCATAAGAAAGCTATAACATGCAATCTGGCCATTTTGAACAGGCTCAATCACAGAGACACATTCAGTGTGTGCATCCTAACAGCTGCCCTCTTTTCAAAACTAACTTAATTATTGCCTTTGTTTGACGTGTTTAGAAGTAAGCTAAAAAAAAAAAAAAAGACCTTTGTCACACTCTCTGCAGACAGATACTGCATTAGCACATCCATCAGTCCATTGTGCATTGCCATTTTCATCCTTACACAAGTCTGCTGAGGGGTACAATTGCGAAATATGCTTATTGCATTCTCTAATTTGCTTCAGTGGAATTTTAGAGTTGAGAATGGATGCAGTATAATAATCTAGTTAACGGTGTTCACAGTGGAGTGCCCTCCTTTCATCTGGTTCAACCTCTGTAGGACTCGAGGAAGAACTCCCGTTCAAAACAAAGAATGTTCTTCCTGCATCGCTAAATATTTACTTTTATGAGCACACCAGAACAAAACACTACTTGAGCAATAACCATTTGAGGAATTTAATTTTGCCTCAGCTAAATCACTTGTAATGTTTGCGTTGCACCTCCTAAACGGGGGTCTGTCCCCGCACCACAGATTTTCATTATGAGAAATTGGAGGCTGGCAGGAAAAATAAGAGCTGTCAAGCGAAAGATAAACATAGCAACAAACACTCAGCGAGGACTGTAAATTAGTTTCTGAAGTAACAAACACAAAGGTGTGTTTCACATTAATCTTTTCGCATTTGTCATTAAGTTCTCAGAGAGTGAAGATTTATCTGGATTACAACCTAAACTGCAGTCAGATCTGAAATGTCCAGAGCGCGCTGAACTGCTGGGTAACTGCTGACATTGGATGAAAATCTACACGCTGCCACAGTTTAGATGGGACTTCTCATTTATACAACCCTTCGAACTGAGTCATACAAATAAAGCAACTGCACTCCAATCAGTGCTTATCAGCTTTGCTCCAACTCAACAAAAAACACACCATACCACTGAAAATACTGCTGTGTAATTGCACACTCCTTGATATATTAAACTACTGACTGTGAAACAGATTAAAACAAACTTTTCTTAGGCTATGCAAAGATTTTCCTCAGTGCACCAAGCAGGCAGGCATGCAGGCAGTTCCCTCCCATCATGCCCTGTCTCCCTCTTTAAGTATCAGCTATCTGCTGCCAAAAGCCTGACTGGATATTAATAGCAACACTCCCAGAATCTAAACCACATTTGTTTAGGTCAAGGCTGGGCTCAGTGTCCATTAAACAGAGAAATTCAAATGAATCTGGCAGTGCAACGAGATAAACTAAACACATCTACGATGAGCTAACTGACTGAGATGGAAAAATTGATTGAGGACGTTAATCATTTTGAAACTTGTGGCAGTGAGTGTGAGCTTGAGCATTCAACGTGGAGCTGGACTAGCCCAGCTGGAGTGAGGGGGATCTGTGAGTCCTGCTGCACAGTAATCAACTGAGCTTTCTGAGCAGTTTATTTTTAGCATTTATAAATATGCATTTGAATTCAAATGGTAGTGTTAGATTTCATTACATTTGTCTTTTCTTTAGTGTTCACTTTAACAGGCTTTTCTGCAAGTGTCAGAACTCAAATAAGCAGAGGCGTCTACTTAAAACAGCGACATCTAGTGCATAACGCTGATTTTGGTGGCAGTTATCAGAGTGTAAAGAATCCAAGAACCCATTGCTTGTCCACTCAGGTGGCTCAGGATCAAACTGTTAGCTAGGAAAGAGGGTATTTTTAAGAGCATCTCTCCAGGTGCAGCACACACTGTGACACTGTAATCTGGTGTAGTACAGCACAGATTCCTGCTTTTACTGCAGCCCAACAGCTCAGTTCGGAGCAAAAGATTATTACTTTGGCTGTGGCCAGCAGGACTTTCCGTTAAAGGTGGCGAGGAAAGGTCAAGTAGGAGCAAATCTGAAGAGCATGATATAACAAGTAAGACTGCGAGTGCGGCTGGGCGGCCGGTACCAAACCCTGCTGACAGAGTCCAGAACATTCTCTTTTAAAAGTCAGGCTTCATTTTTCTCAGAACAGCGGGAACAAAATCCAACAGGAAGAGGGGGGAGGAGGAGGTGTGTGTGTGCATGTGTGTGTGTGTGTGTCCTTCTTTGTGTGAGTGTGTTCATGTTTGTGCATGACAGAGAGCCTGTTCTGCAGGGCTGTGTCTGAACTTCTTATATCTCTGGAACTGGCATTCCCCCAAGCCCTGACACATCTGTCCAGAGTCTAACGTCCAAATGAGAGGGAGGAGAGGGAACACAGTGTGGCTGTTTAATGTGCCCAGACGAATATGTGTGTAAAAGCTCGGGATATATATTCTGTAGGTTAATACCTATCACACCCGTGATGGTTCATTTCAAATAGTAACAAGGACACACACTGTACACACTGTACTGTAAAGGCCTGCAAAACACTCTGGAGCTGTGAACACACGTCCACACGTGCTGAGTATCTGTGGTGAACATGGTTAGGTAAACAGTAGCTATGATAACCCTGAGGTTAACCTGGCCGCTCTGATTGGCTTATCTCTTCACGATGCCTTCAGAAAACCTGGTTGCCAGCCAATAAAAACATTGGAGGGAACACTCTGCCCCAGTCAATGTCGAGAAAACACGTTGTGCTGAGACGCAGGCAAGGAGTGAACCTGTGAGGAGTGTAATGTATTGAGGATTGGCTACTGTACACTAGATATAGCCTTTCATTACATGCAAGGCCTTGTCATTCCCCTTGTGGGTTGTGTTACCACAGATTGTTTTTTTAAAAAATCTATTTATTTATTTATTTTTAGCTGGTTTATGAAGGCATACAAACTTAGCTTTACAAATTGATAATATGTTTGTTACAGCATGCGACACTGCCTTGAGTCTGCAAAAAACAAAGAAACAAAGCAAAACATGAATTTAGGTATAACCACAGTAGCTACGTTAGCAAGCTTGCTGTAGCTACTTAAGCAAACGATACACCTCTGCACATTAGACGTCTGCTCAGTTTTAAGGTGGGCCAATCTATGCTGATCCATGCACTAATAAAGCCACACATAATTCAGCTTCTCATTCATTTCCAGACATATATTAAATTTATAAGCTCAGGTCCAGAGTAACTGCAGATGGTCTTAATCCTGCTCTCCACGCCAGACATGACAACATGATTTTTTTCACACCCTGCGCAGAACAAATGTGGAAGGAAACACTGCATCATTGTCAGGTGTGGCCACAACAAGTACAAGATGTGATGTTGAGTACGGTTCAAGAACATCAGTGGTCAGCGCAGCTACTTTCTTTTTTCATGGTTAAATCTATTTGAGATTTATCAACAAGAAAGTTCCAAAAGCTGCAGTTCACCATATGGCCACTTGGGGCTGGGTACAAAATTACATCTGTCTGACTCCCATTATAAAATGCTTCATCAGGTTTGTGAAAACTGTACACCTTTATAGTTGTAGGTGTAGTGACATTGACTGACAGGTGGATGTGGATGTTTCATCTCTTTTTGTGGTCTAGGTGTTTTTCAGAAATACTTTGTTACTATACTTGGGGAGTTTTATTTCTGACTACGGTACTTTTTGCTTTTACTCCCCACATTTCTAAACAAATATCTGTACTTTCTACTCCTCACATTTTCAGAACAGTCACATTACTTCTGATTTAACACATTTGGAGGGAGTTATTATTTCGTCACTGTGGGCCTGCAAACATCAAACCAATTTGACCCTAAACGGTAACACATGAAAGGCAATCCAGTTTGTTTATTAATCACCAGGGGATGTCACATAAAAAGAGATGACTGTGTTTTTACTTTTATCACTGTTTATTACCGGAAACCATGTTGTTTTAAAAGTGCTCTATAAATAAAATTGGATTGGATTTTGTTTTGCTTTTGCCACAATCAGCTCAACAAACATCCGTAAACACACAAACTGTTTGTGTGCAGATTGTTGCACAGTGTGTTGCTAGCTAAACGTCCAGCTGCTTTATTTCACAGGGAGAGAAAAGAAAGTGAGCAAACTTCACTCAGAGATGGAGAAAGATAAGAAACACAGGACAGGAGAGGAAGAAGAGAGGTTAGCTTTAAAGGTAAGGACTGCTCAGTGGGATTTCATAATCTGCAAATGTAACGCTTACATCTAAGTCCTCATGTTTTTAAATCAGATGTTGGATGAAAATCCTCTGCAGGTTAGTGCAGGATATACAGGTTAGTTTGCTGTACTGTGATGTATTTAAAGTAAAGAGCAGTGTGCGACCTGTGTACAGTGGATGTGGTTAGGTTACATCAAGTGTAGCAGAGATTCAAATCATTTTTAGCTGCTTATGCTGAAATTAATTCATTGAATTCCACCTTCATACAAACTTAATACCGGCTAGAAAACAGCATAAACTGTGTACTGTCAGTGTAGAGGATGGAAATCAGCCAGGACGACTCATGAAACACCTCCCGGCATCTTGCTGAATATAGTTGTGTACATCCACAAAGAGCAGCAGGTCAGCTGATCACACTGTGTGTGAGTCTTTTCCCCACACTGAGCCATTACAACTAATTTTAGGGTTTCCCACCTGCTGAATCCCACATTAACACCTTCCCCTACTCATTTTCCTGTTTAGAAACAAAGTCACCCACTACAATGGAGGCAATAGAAAATATACATTTGACTTTTACTTCTGGTAAAAGTCAAGCTGAGTATAACTAGAATTAAAAAAAAAAGATAGACTAAAGTTTGTGTTCCCATCGACTGATATTATATTATTGTTATGTTAATATAGCACAAAGTTCAGTTAGCTTTGCACAACAATAGAAACGTCTTCTAAAGAGCTACTTTTTACATTCTTACTCTGAGTACATTTCAGAGCTGGTACTTTTTTTTTTTTTTTTTTTTTTTTTTTTTGAAAAAAAATTTTTTTTTTTTTTTTTTTTTTCCATTTTTGGTTTTTTTTTAATTTAAAAAAAATTTAATTTTTTTTTTT
>VURO01003319.1:10868-26510 GCA_015108175.1 Pelvicachromis taeniatus | reverse complement strand
ACCCCTGCTGAGATTTTCACAGGTCGTCAGCTGGATTCTCCTCCTGCTTTTGTTGTGCAAACCACCCATTATCTGTGAGGCCTGGCAGATTTGCATTTGTTCACTCAGCGTACTCAAGAGTAGAAGCAAGGCAGGTCAAACCTCTGTGTTACAACCTTCGGAAATGCCTGCCGTATCTATATAGAATATCCCACACACTGACTGAACTGCAAATATGAATGACACACATTCACAATATATGGAAACACAAGTCTGTTTTATTTATAAAAAATGTGTGAAAATAGAATGAAAAGTTGCTAATGCCTTGTTACTTCTGTTATCTGGTCTCTTACTGACTCTAGCCTATTCTCCCAGTCACACAGCTGTACCTTGACAATTACTTTTTTATTTTAGTTACTTTAATTTTTATTTTTACAGTATTTTAGTCATATTCAATTTTATTTCTAATTTTCAATGATTTTTGTTTGTCAGTCAACACTAATAACTCTGATCTAAAGAAACGTGGACCTCTTTAAACAAGAAGTCAAACTTTCCTCCCAATAATAAAAACAGCAAAAAAACACTCTCAAACACAAATCTCTAGTTTTGTCCTTATTTATGTCTACCTCATAGACCGTTTTCACAGCAGTTATTTTAACTTGTATAAAATACACATGTTGCATGAATGAACTCTGTACTTTCTTTAAGTAATTTTTTTTAAAGTAATAACACGAAAGAAGCAGGCAAAAATATCGATATATCTAAAAGTCTTAGTCTCTCTTATATCCCCTTTCCTTCAAAATAAATGCAGTGCAACGCAATTAACTAGAGTCATCGGTACATTAGTACTAGTAATGAACTAGGAAGATCCTCTTCTTGTGTCTCTGCCATTATAAACCAGCATGCTATCTCAAAACATAGGCCTTAGAACAATAACTAGACTTTGGCAAATAATTCAAATGTATATAATGTAAATATTGATTAATGATTTTTTTTCTCTTTCAAGAGTATTCACTGAACCTGTTTGACACGTTTCTATGTGAGCGTAATTTTGTCATTTTCACATTGTTGTTTTGAATCCTAATCAAGACATTTCTTTGATGGCAGTCTTCCTGCAACACTCTGAAAGTCTTATATGCCAAATCATTAGCCATAGGTTCATTTATAACCTTTTTCTCTTACTAATGACTGATGAACTTTCACTGAATAAATTCCCCAAATAAACCTTTATTGTACAAATAAAGTCAGTAAAAAACGTAACAGCTTCATTCAGACATCTTTCTGCAAAGTCAAGAAAATACAAAAAAACCAATGCAGCTGTACATAAATACAAAGACAAAGTTAAACCTATGGAGACCTGACAGAGCTGTGCCACTCCTGCTTTGAGTTTGCCAAAAAGCACCTGAAGGACTCTCAGACCACGAGAAACAAAAATTCTCAGTCCTGCTGAAACAAAGATTGAACTCTTTGGTCTAAAAGCCAAACATCATGTCAGGTGGAAACCAGACAACCTTATCACCTAGCAAATGCCATCCCTACAGTGATGCATGGTGGTGGCAGCATCATGCTTTGGGCATGTAGGAGAACATCCAGCACATAGCCAAGGTAACAAAGGAGTAACTTCGGGACAACTCTGTGAACGTCTGCATGGCTACAGCCCAAAACTGAGCCCGATTAGACATCTCTGGAGAGATCTGAAAATAATTGTGCAGAGAAATACTCCAGTTGACTTGATGGAGGTTCTGCGTAGAAGAATGGGAGAAACTGCTCAAAATAGATGTGCCAAGCTTGTAGCATAATACTAAAAAAACCTGAGCATGTAACTGCTGCCAAAGGTGCTTTACTGAGGAAAGGCGTTAAATACCTATTGACATGTTTTATTTTGTTTTTAATCTTTAATACATTTACAACTATTTCAAGCAACTTTCAATTTGTCCCTTTGCTTTTGAATTCTGAGATAAAAAAAATAATTTTTTAATCGATTTTGGAATATGCATGTGACGTGACACAAGTGAAGCAGTGTAAATAGTTTCTAGACTATAAGTCCAAAACTATATATCTGTCATGTTCCAAGCAGTATGTGCTCACAGTCACACTCACGTAAATCTGCGCAGGGATAGTAAATCTAGTAGTAGGGCCTTTCAGCAGGGAAAAAAAGGCTCAGTAATTCTAGTGTTAATGCTGCATTTTTTTTTTGCCTTTCCTTTACCCAGTTATGAATGTTGATAATTTGCACTACTGTATTATTACAAATACAATATGAATGATCTCTGTGCAGGCAAAAGGATGAAAGTCTCTAATACATAGGTGACTCTAAAGGACACGAGTGATTAGATTAAATAGAAAAAAGCAGGCTATAAAATTCAGACAAAAGGCTTAAAGGTAATACAAAAAAACAAAAACTTGAAAACGTGAATTTTATTATCTGATGCTTATAGATCCAGATCAAACAAATAACTGTAGGTTATGTGTAATAACCACCAGTCTGAGAAACAACGGTTTTATTACCATTGGCTTTATATTGATATCAATGTTAAAAGCAGCTGCATCACTGTGGCTGTAACATGTGGCTTTAAAAGAGTACAGACCAGACTCGAACATCACTGCTGTGCTGATATATCCTTGTTCAGTCTTAAATTGCCACCTTCATCTCTGCATTACTGAATACTTCTTTGTAAAAACCTATCACCCACTGTCATTGTTGGCCAACATAACCATTACTTCAAATCTCAACATGTGCTCAAAACAAATGGCCTTACATTTATCTCTCCAGGGATAGTGCGTCTAACAAGGGCAGAGGCTTTCTGTTACTCTCTGGAATTTTCACCCAGATCAGCTTCTCTTGTCATACAGTGACACCTGTGTTATACCGCAGCATGTTTTCAAGCAGCATTTTGCCCTTCTTTTAAGTGAGAAAGGCTGACTGATTGGGTAGGACAGATGACTATTCAAGTTTAGGCTAGAGCCAATCCCAATCCTTCCTCTGGTTTTCCACTCAAGGTCGATGGTGGAACAAGGGTAAAGGGTGTCATTCGGCCTCCCAGAGGTACAATTCACAGTGGCAGACAAGCAAAACACCTGAGCTGTCAAGCACCAATTTAAGACCTTGCAATGTACTTGCCTTACTTTTTCACAACTTTTCTCAACTCAGAAATGATTGTTACAAACTGCTGGTGTGAAAGCCATTTTTTAAAATGATGACTCGTTGACATCAACAAAAAAAATGGCAAAGACAAGAAGAATGCATACTTTATGACTCACTCAGTGATTTTGAAGAGTCAGAGGCTCTTTGTGAATAGCACGTTCTCTGTTGTAAGTACTGACGACAGACATGATAAGTCAACAAGCTGTACAGCCACATGTACTGTGAAGCATAACATGATGAATATTTTGCTCTTACGCCAAATTTATAGATTTTCCATTCCAAAAACAGAATCTTACATGCTGACACACATAATAATCATAACCGCACACAACTTATTGTGCTTGTTTTGAAATGAGAGGAAATTGAAAGCTTTGTGGTTAAGAAGGAAAAACAGATAATTGGTCTCAGAGGATGTGATACATAATCTGAACTTTGTTCTGAGTATCATTATGCTGTTTCAACATGTACACTGCCAGTAGCACAGTTGGCAGTTTTCCCAGATTTTTAAAAATACTTTTACAGCACTTCAGCTAACAAATGTAAACTTAAAACTACCTAAAGTCTAACAATGTGCATCAAAGTACATCAATGTGCAAAGTACATCATACAAATATTAAAATGTAGCTTTCTTCTTCAGTTTGCTTTCATATAGATACGAGTTTTGCCATGTACGAGCTCAAGTGTACTTCCATTATTACATTACGATCTTAAACAAACTAAAGTAGTTTAAAATAGCCTTTCATTACTAAGATGTATTTGAACTCAGTGAACACAGGTATATAGAAATATTTAATTAAAGCCCTTACTTTAATACCACTAGAAAGAAAACACATGTATGCCACAATATTAAGTATATACAAAGCACTATGTTTCACTTTCACTTTTAGCCTTTACTTATATTAACATGTATTATCACAATCCAACCACAGGGGGGACACAAGTCAGTGTACTCCTAGCATTAGTCTCAAGTCCAGATAAATTGGAAGCGTTTCACCAGGAAGGACATTCTTCAAAAAGTCTTTGCCAAATCAGATATGAGGATCATTAAGAATGAGATTTCCATATCAGTTCAGTGGAGCCCTGGGTTAACAATGACTGGGCCAGTGCTGTTAACCAGCAGGGTGCTGGTGGAAACTATGCTGATGTTAGGTAGAGACAAATGAGTTAACATTCTTGCATGTAGTGAAGGGCGACATGCAGAGGGTTTATACTGAATAGGAACAATGAGAGATGGAGGCAGATGATTCACTGTAGCAACCCCTAAAAGAAATGGTCATACAGAAGAACAAAGACAAGACCTGCATTAATAACCACACATTTTTAAATACTTGATTTTATAAAGATAGACTATATTGATATATTTTGTAAGACTGCTACTGAGCACAAAAATAATTGATTATAAGATGTGATTCACGTGATTCACATGATTCACGTTCTGGTTTAAACCTCTTCTATTTACTCTTCTCTTGCTTCCTGTGAACCTTGAC
The DNA here is from genome assembly GCA_015108175.1 of Pelvicachromis taeniatus. Classification (NCBI taxonomy): domain Eukaryota; kingdom Metazoa; phylum Chordata; class Actinopteri; order Cichliformes; family Cichlidae; genus Pelvicachromis; species Pelvicachromis taeniatus. Next base: position 21,899 of record VURO01003319.1, on the reverse strand, counting down.
AGACACTTGACAGAAAAAAAAAATCTGGCTCTGGAGCCTACCAATATTGCAAGCCTGCTGATTGGCTGTAGCTGTAAACCCTGGGGCAATATTGCACCAATCACCAAAGACAGTTTGTCTTCACCTTTGCATGAATGTCAGAAGCTTCAGGGCAAGATTACTGGAGGGGCTTTGCGGGAATTCAGTTAGTCAATTTGATTTCCATAAAACATAAGAAGCTACATATCTCTGCAGTCTGACTTGAGTAGATTTTTTTTCCCCAATCACATCCTGGTGTGAGAAACATTACTCTGTTGAGAGAACATGTTTTTTCTCTCACAGTGGACTTGATATACTGTGCACTTTAAATTTTCTGAATGTAGACTTTTAAGGTAAATATCACATACAAATTAAGAGACATTTGTCTAATTTACAGGTGATCTTACAGTGATACAAACTAATAGATCGTGTAAATTTGTCGGGCATCATAGCTTTCCGAATGAGAATTTCAACATGTTTGTGGCTGTATTGTGCATTCATGAGTAATGTCAACTTTTATGAATTCAGTATGTAATTTTACAAGCTATCTGCATCAAAATGATAAAGTGATTTGACCTATAAGGTAATTTGCAGGGTTAATGAAAAATAGACTTAGCTATTTTTCATGACTGGTATTGAAATAATTTCTTCAAAAATCACTTCTAATTCAATAATATATATTAATAATAATATAATATGATATAACATCAACATGTAAGATTAAATATACCCAGTTTAATCTGACAAATTTATCTACAAAACTGACAAATTACATTTCAGCAGTACTAAATGTGTCAAAATCAGGGTTTGGTTCATGTAATCCAATGGTACCAGCGCCCGTACTTTGTTACAGAAATATTATATGTGAGACCAGTGGTGTACATATTGATAAACATTAAATATGATATCCAGCATGTACTTGATTACCCTCATTGCATTTCTTTCTTTTCTTTCTATTAGACCTACATTCATAAAATGTAAAGCCTCATTCCAGAAGCAGTTTATGGCTAAAACTGCAATATATCAGCATATATACTCTATAATGATGTTCTGCTTCACTCAGCACTCAAATACAGGTGAATAGCAAGGAAGAGAAAGACCTTGAAACCGACTATATCATTCTGCCCTCGTGTGTCAAGAATCTCTAAGTATCAACAGTAGAAATTGTTGCTTGAGAGCATTGTGCAATCCCAGTCTCCACCCTAAGGTCTAATCACTGAGCCCTCACAAACTTAATGGAAGTTACAGCTGTGTGTGACTTCACAAAGGCTCAAAACTGTATAACAAAGGGAAGAATGGGACACAATATTGTCATATCACAATACGCATTACTTGGAAATGGTGCATTACCGCTAGGGGGAAAAAAAGAAAACTATCATCTCAGGAGAGAAATGAACATATGCAAGAATGCTAAGCTAATGTTTAACTCAAAATATAAACATCTCCACAAACTAGTCATAAGTACATATTATAAATAAGCACATCAATAAGTAGACAGATGCTGTCATGTACAGATACATTTCTGAACAGTTGTATTCCCTAACATGGTCTCAGGAGCCTGAGCCTTTTTGTACAGTTGTCCAATTTCTGGGCACAAACATAAAGACGATTTCTAGAAATTAAGTTTTTAGTGATAGCTTTCCTTGACATAGCAAGGAAAGCTGTAAGTTCTGTAAGTATTTGGACAATGGCATAGCTTTGCAATTTTGCATGTGTGCATCATAACAGTGTATCTTAAATTAAGTATTCAAGAAGGTTTAACAAAAGGAGGACGTTAATTGTTTTGGTATCATTATATCTATTTTTATGCATACTCCACCATTTTCAATGGACTGAAAATCAGTTTCATGGTTGCGCGAGACCTGTTTCCTCATTATTCTGTGAAAAATTAAGCAGATTAAAGATCTGGAATTGATTCCAAGTGGTGAATTGCATTTGGCAGCTTTTAACAAGAATATCTTTAAAAAGAGGGTTAAAGAGATGTTAATGTAACTAAAGCAGCTCACCAAAGACTGAAACATTGAAATAAATCATCACTTTAGATGTTTCTTGGAAAGAGGGAACGCAATGCCCAGATCAACAACACCAGACAGCCAGAAAACCATGGAAGACAAGTGAAGTAGATAATTGCTCTTATGGAGGTGGGTGTACCATTGTAAAATCTACAATCAAATCGATGCCTTTGTGTTTACAATAAGAAGCAAACCTGTGTTTACACTAAAAAACAGGAAGACTAGGATAAACTTTTACAGAAATTATCTGGATATTACAGGAGTATGCACAATTTTGGAAAAGTTATCTTGAAACTAATGTGAACTTGTATCAGAATAAAGAGACAAGAAAAATATGCAGAAGAAAAGAAACCGCTTATAATATGAACCATAACACATCATCTGTCAGGTATGGTGGCGGTAATGTTATGTAGCTGTAGGTATACTGGGATAAACTCTCTGCTCAGATTCAGCCAAATGCTGCTTTACTGTTTCACAATGCAAATGGATAGTCACTAAAAGCAAACTGCAAAAGCAACTCAGTAGTTTCTCAAGGCAAAGAAATGGGATATTCTCCAATGTTTAAGTCAGTCACCTGATCTCAACCCAATAGAGCATGTTTTTCATTTACTGAAGACAAAACCAGCAGGGAGACCCAGAATCACTGAAGGAGAATGCACTAAAGGCCTAGCAGACCATCTCAAGGGAGGAAACATAGCACTTGGTGATGTCCATGGGTTCTAGACTTCAGGCAGCCATTGGCTCCAAAGGATTTTCATCCAGTTTTTAGCCATGTACAAAAACAGCTGGGAATTCCTGCAATACTTTTGTTAACCCCATTATGTCATTATCCAAACTCTTAGGTGCCTAACTGTGTCAGGATTTCATACAGTTGCATGTTGCATTTGATAACGCACTGAATTCACAGAAGTGAAACTACTGGCAATAAAAATCCAGTTTTTAGTCAGATTCTCAGATATACCAATTAATTAATTCAGCCCTCTCCTGGACCTAAGATCCAGCCAAAGGCGAATGATTAGCAGAGGGAGGAAGAGACCTTCAGACTTATCCCTCTTTGTCCTTTTGCACAGAGAATCTCCAAGTATCAACAACAAAACATTGTTGCCTGAGAGCTTGTCCCAGGGGTCTGATTAGCTCCATGGACCCCCAGTATTGCTACTGGAATGGTTCTCTGAAGTTTGAGCCCACAGCTTGAGGGCAGTGACTCTTTGTTGTCTCTGGTGTGTCCTGCTTCCTTTACCACACAGTCACAAACACAGACACTCATGCACACAGAAGACATGAGTCTGCTCCTTGTGCACATGAATCCTGCCCCTTAGAAAGTGGCATGTACCTACTTGTTTATACTTAAAAGGAGAACAAAGGTGTGTGCCTCTAAACTCAGTGGAAGAACACAATCTTTAATTTTATTTAACTCATTTTATAAAAGACCTGAATGACCACATAGATTGTTTATCCCATAATATCTACAGAACTGATTCCTAAACTAGCATCCTACCATTAACAGGACACAGGTTCAGGGGAACATCAGCACTTATTCAGAGATGGACTGATCTGAGATACGGTATCGGTCTGATCCTGACCTAAATTACTGGATCAGATATCGCGAAGAGATAAAAAATGTAACTCCATCCATTAAATATCTCAAAAGCACCTCACAAAACTTGCGACATTGCATGACCCAGATCGTGACCATAGCACGTTTGCAGCCAATCAGAGCAGTATGCGTCACGTGATAAAGCAGCTGTTGTGTGCAAGACCTGTTGGTGGTTTGGAGTTACCTCAGACTGAAAGCATTTGGAGCGTCGCTACGTGCTGCCAAACCAGCATTTGATCTCCGAGCAAGCTATCCCAGAGAAGTAAAGCAATAAAGCAAGTGTGTAAGTTCATCTCTGAATGTTTGTAAAGCATTCCCACGTTAAGCTTAACAACTGATATATGGAGCGTCTGTGCGTTGTCATTGCTAAGTCTGATGGTACAATGGATAGATTCAAGTTTTACAAAAAGCAGAGTTGCAGGCTGAACAGTTTCGTGGTTCGAAAAGAAAAACCCTATGAAAAACACTTTTTTTTCATAGTTTTTTCATACTTTTCATATGTGTTAAGTTTTGTATAAAAATGAAACAAAATTCAATCTCTGGTTAAATGTGATAGAAACAACTTACACTGAGATCCATGTTGATAAAAGATGAACATCATGAGAACCCATATTTGGTTTTTTTTGCATTGCTTTCCACTCTGGATGTCAATTTATGTTCAGCTTTAAGTATAAAAGGGTCCATTCTACAACTTGGTTGTTTTTTGAAGTTGTTGAATATAAATAGTGTTTTGTGCTGATATTGCACTTTCAAAACCAAATAGTTTTTGAAATCTGCATAAAATTGCAATTTGAATTACTTTTTGAATATTACTTCAAATACTTAAAGTTCTGCTAAAAGTTTAAATAAAAAGATCAGTATTGCTGAACTGCAAAATATTTTGGTTGCTGTGTATTTTTTTTGCATACAAGTATAACAGAATAGCTTGAGTGTAGTGTTTTTTAAGTATGAACTTATACAAAATGCAAACATTAAAAAGACATTAAAGAAAGTTTTATTGATTATAAAATAGACTGTATCGATTCATATCTTTATCGGCAGATATCCAAATTTATGATATCGATATTGGACATAAAAAGTGGTATGGTGCCATCCCTACACTTAGGGATCAGAATCAAAAAGAGTCTGAAATTTGTCTGTGGACTCATTCATCTACTGACCCCCTTGTTCGAACTGATTATGTTCATGTGGAGCTTGACAGTCTACATATAAACAATAAACAGTGCCACATTGGTTTAAAAAGTGATGTAAACATTGTCATAAACTGATAAGCCAAATGGGAAAGTTTTTCCTTCTGACTACTACACATCCTCTTGATAATAAATGCAATCATGTGAATGTTTTTGTCTTGCCAAAAAAAAAAAAGGCATATTAGCAGCTGATTAGGTCCACTGTGGAGAGTTTATTTTACATACAAATATTTCCACATTTGTATATAATATTGCGCATAAGAAGGAAGAGCTACACAGTGATGAGAAATACCGTGCAGATATCCTCAGGATATCTTCCTCTTCAGGAAGCTGATTAAGCACTTGTCAAAGTGTGCTGTTTGCTGTTGAGGAAGAAAAATCCTTGACATCTTAATGGCCTTTATGATGTTACACCACATCCAATTAAGTATATGACGCATACATACACATGCAGACTGTAAAAAAATCCCAATACAGCTAAACAGACCACCAGAAATCTTCATGATTTAAATTAGAGTTTAAAAAGAAACGTGTGCTACTGTAACTGCAGCCATTGTTACTTCACTTCCTCTATTGCCATGGTGATAATTGCTATGGCCATGAAAGGACCACTGCAGCAATTAACATTAAACAGTCTGGCACATGGCCTGCACAATGACCTAATTAATAAACATAAAGTAGAGTTATCCTCTTTATCACATCAACTGCCTTATAGCAGGGTTTATAAATATACAAACACTTAACTTATGTTATCTATTTTCATAATACTGTTGGTATTTTACAAAGTGCAGACAGGTGGCTTCATATATATATTTATATTATGCCACCCTCTTAAGTTAACAATAGCATAAGTATTGTGGCGTGCCAATTTTTGGTCCTCACAAGTGTTTAAACAACACACACACACACACGCACGCACGCACGCACACACACACACACACACACACACACACGCGTGCGCGCGTGCACGATCCCAAGCGTACACCCTCCCCTGATGACCAGATGATTCTATATGTTGTTCTTGTTATTGTTATTCTCTAAATCCCTGTATAGCTCTGCTTCACCTGTAACTTGTGCTCTCACTTGGTTAACCTAATAATAAATCAGTACTAATTACATGACTTGTTTTTGAAAAAAAGGTTGTCACCTGTGTTAAATCCATTGATTTCATATTGTTGGGGTTTACACATTCAGCTAACAAGCAAAAGATCCCCTTTTCAGCTCTGGGTGGAGGCTCAAAGCCCTTGGGGGTTGCATCAGGAAGGGCATCCATAGTAAAATCTGCCAAATCAAACATGTGGAGCTACCTGCTGTGAATAAGGTGGCAGGTGAAAGTAGCTTTCTTAACTGTGTTAAATCCATCCTTCCTCCTCCTTGCCATTAATTTCAAAGCTTTGCTTTTTGGTTGCCAAGGTGATGAGTTTCAAGTGCATTGAAATATATTATCTGCAAACTGGTCATAAAATAATGTGAATTTTTCTCCCAATAGACGTGAACAAACATATTGCTTTTATCACAGCATTTCACATTTTTCTGCAGGCTGTCCTATATGTGCTGCACGTGGACTGGGTCAAATTTGTTTTCTGTGTTTGTTTGATTTACTTTTGCCATGTTGATTATTATGCTTATTTTTGGAGAATGTATAAAAAAGCCACCTTAGAGAGAAGTGATGTCAGTATCTTGACAGGGATTTGACTCAGCAACCAGCAGCTTACTAGCTGCCCCTCACTCAAGTTGCCTAACTACTATTTCTTGCTGCCCACACTAACATGACAAGTTAAAACCAGCCTCACCAAGCAATTTTTATTCCGTCCAAGCTTTAAATTAGTCTTAAGAATATTGTAAAGCAAAAGATAACCACTTTTAATCTTCATGTTTCTGTCATTTACATTTGTATAGTATGGGTATAAAGAACCTGCCTATCTAACCCAAAATGGCACTAACTTCATTAAGCTTGAAGATCCTAATCAAACCCTTTTAAAAAAAAAAAAATAAAGAGTATCATAGCTGATGTAAATATTTGTCACTAATAAAAAAACCCAGACACAGTGTAGGGAGTGTTTTGATGAGACAGCAAACGACAAATGCGCAGCAGGTTACTGTGACCGCTGTGTCCTTCGAAACACAAAGTGATTATGAAGAAGACACGATAGAAACATTTAACCAATACGTCCTTGCTTCTTTTTACAGCACTGGCCTTCAGGCAACAAAACTTGAAAAATAAAACAAACTATACAAAGCCGCTGAGTGGGAGGATTAACTTTAAGAAAGTTTTGTTCTCATTTTTGTTGCAAATAAGCTTTAGGTGCAAAGGGTGTCAGCTATGCAACACTAATGGAGACTTTAAAAGTTATATTTTTCCAAACTTAATGTGAACAGAACAGAACTGTTTAGCAGACTGATAAAAATAATCATTTTTATTGTTCTCATACTTTGTGTCCATATATTCGGACACACACTGAGCACTTCATTAGTAACATCTGTGAAATGTAATGTAACGAACTGAACAAAGCTTGTTTTTTTTAATTAATAAACAAATAAAATAACGTTGGGCTTGCTGTGAACGCCCACACTTTGGGCTAAACACTTTATGTTGATCAATCATTTTTTATATCTGCCTTTTTGAGACATGTGAGACACTTTAATATTTCTTTATTACGTTAAGAAAAAAAAAAGAAGTATCAGCTAGTTTATTTCATTCGTAATATACTGCTTGCTGTTTTTTTTGTTGTTTTTTTTCATCCTGGCCACGTTAGATCTTCTACCTTTTACACACAATGTCACATAAGACAGAAAAAGAGGGCTCATTTTAGCCTTCATGTGCCAGAGGAGATGAAAAGGACTGAGTTTTCCGTGATTTAGACTTCTACAGGAAATTTAAGTCATATCTTATGAAGTAACTGTAAACCTTACACGTAACCTGACATGCACCTCCCGAGAAAATTACATATCGAGTCGAAGCAATGCAAATTGCAGTGAAGGGTCAAGAGGTGTTAGAAACCTTGAGAAGCCTAAGCTTTCTCTAGATTCAAAAAGACTAATTATCAGAGGTGTGGACTCAAGTCACATGACTTGGACTCGAGTCAGACTCGAGTCATTAATTTGACTTGATATTTTACCATTGTTATTATGTTACCATAACATTGTTAAAAAACACAAAGACTTGAAAGGACTTGAAATTCAAAGTTTCAGACTTGGGACTTGACTTGAGGATAAAATCTTTGAGACTTACTTGAGACTTGCAAAACAGTGACTTGGTCCAACCTCTGCTAATTATGACGCCTAATCCTCTAATGCAAATGGCATGAACACACCTCTGCTATGTGTGGCTGTGTCGTCAACTCATTAGTCAAGTGAGGAAATATGGTATAATAATAACTTTGAATGATAACGCTGAATTTCTCTTAGGCTAGCTTTCGGATAAGGCTTCATAGTTTTTAAACTGGCTTGTTAAGCATAACGCTCATGACTGAATTAATCGACACAAACATTAGTATACAGATTTAGCACTACGCTAATCTATGAGTCTATGAACTGATTCATAGCTTAAAAGTGGAAAATCCTTAAACTGCAAATTTGTCATACCAAACATAACTTATCAGTTATTTTGCAAACACAAAAAAACACAAGTCTTGCAAATTATCCTTCTAGAGAATAAAATTCACACATCCCTGCCACAGTATCAAGGGTACTTTTATTATGCAAAAGTGTCTTCTTGATTTCTTCACTTGCATCTCTTCCAATCAATGACATCAGGTAGACATTCTGCATACGTAGGTGGTTCACCATACAAACCAACAAGTATATAAATCTCTACAGACCTTTTTTCTATACGCTGACATGCTCACTGTTGTGATTTTTACCATCATGTAATATTTCTTGTAAATCTTCTAATTTATATAAGGATTGGTGTTATCTGTCATGATTTTCTGGGCACATAGTAAACCACCACACAGTTCCATATAAATTGTGGACTGACACTGAATTGACTTAATAAGCTCCTGCAGAAGACTCCTCTATTCTTGCTCCGGGTCTCCTCAAAGTGTAATTAAGGAACTGGAAAAACCTTCATAGCACAGAGGGGACAATTTCCGGGTCGCAGGAGGAGAGAAGACGAGAGGAAGCATCAGTTAGTCTAATGAAAAGCACCCAGAGTCTTTCAGTTAGTCGAGTCATTAAAGTGGTAAGTTCAAATTTAAAAGCCTCAAAAAATGTCAGTGCAGCCTCAGTAACATATATGGCACTCCAACATGTTTGGAGTAGCATACATTTTGAGAATATATTCACACTGAATAACAGGATTTATCCACCATAAGGTGGTCTCATTTCTCTTTTCCATACCATCACATCTTGTTGAAAAGCATGCTGTTGTTATGAGGGGAGGCCTGATTTTATTGGTCATCTCCCTGCAACATATGTAGCAGTAATGTATACCTTTTTACACAACTTTTTTTTCTTCTCTGAGTGTGTTCATCCCTTGCCTTTGCTCACAAAATTAATAACAGCTTCTTTTTACGATGCCCAAACAGGGCTTTATGGGCACGCACTTGTGCCTGTGACTGTATCCTGATATAAGACAATCTGGTACTTGTCTAATCTTCTGATATAGTACATGCCTGCTTCTCTCACGAATGAGAGAAATCATAAGAAACTCCCTTCTACTCTTTACAGTAGATTTGCATTATTGAACAAATATATTTGCAATATGCTGCAAATACATGCTGCTGACATGTATTGTTCAGTTTATGGATAAGTAATTCACCTTAAGATGCAACTTGCTCTTTCCACTCAAATGAAATATTCAATAATTCTGTCTTTGATTGAGCAAAATGCTGTATAAACATTCGGCACTAAACAAAAAAGGACAAAATGTACTTAGTGTAACCATTCGCCATATGAGTGATTTGTTCAATAAATAATGCTATGCTTTTATCTCGACTTTTCCATTATAGACCGCAGTGACTGATTTATGAATACTAAGCACTGTTCTGTTGAATTGGATAGAAAAACAGACCAAATACTTTGTTTTTTTTTCCCCCTTGGCTTTTGTAACATAATTGAACCTTTTAGCCATCCACGTCCTTATAGCCTCTAAACAACAAAAGGCAGTGGTGAATTGAAAAGTCAAGGCTATTATTTCAGTATTGGCTCACACATTGTACAGCGTGGTTCAAGCAGAGCTGTTGAGCCTCAGGAACGTCGGACATGTAGGGTTATGACTGAAGGTTGAAAGCATTTCTCTACAGACGCACATGCTCAAACACTGAACAAAGCACCTTCAACCATCTCTTACAGTGGTATACCTCTGCAGAGGTGAGCAAGAAATGCCCCACCAAGAAAACAATATGCTTCTATTATACTGGTCTATTATGAAGCAAATATTCCACTCAGTGAGAGGATGTGCTTAAAGGCTATACATGGTCTGACCAGAACACCCAGGCAAAAACACAGTGAGGGGTTTCTTAATACAAACTGGATTTAATATGCACAAGACCTAATTATGACCTTATGGATGTTTATCCCTTATTGTTTTTGCAGGATGGTGCAATAGCCTCTCACATAACCCAAATGGAAAAGAACACTTTCCATTTAAGTCCAGTACATTTTCTCTAAACATGTATCGTATTATTTATAGGTACTTTAAGACTATGCGATTTACTTATGAAAGTGGCCACTTTTGCATTTCCGTATAAAATACAGAAATGACTCTCAAGGGCAACTCTCAAGGGCTACTCTAAAACTTTGTTGTTTCATGGTGTCAGCAATGGTAATATGGACATCCCCAATAATGACATCTGTATATTTTTCATAGATCATTTGTGCTGATGTCAGCATTGGTAATCTACAAATCTAGTGTAGTATAATAATCTTTTTGTGTCTTTGTGAATTCATATAATTGTGTATTGAAGAAAATAAGATTAACTCAAACAAAGAAACTGTATATCTCCCCCATGACTAATATATTGCTTTAAAGTTTGGAGATGATCCAATGGAAACAAAAGGTTTTTCCTCATTCTTATAACCCTGACCTTTTGACCTATGGCCTTGAATACATAAATAAATACATAAATCTTTGGCTTCTATAAGCTATAAGAACTTGAGATTTTAAGATATATTCATGCAGTGTGTGATTTTGCAAAATTGTATGGTATCACTGTGATGTCATATGTCATACGGTGCTACAGTGGGGGGGGGGGGGGGGGGGTGACTTATT
>VURO01003319.1:0-10848 GCA_015108175.1 Pelvicachromis taeniatus | reverse complement strand
AGTATGTTCTACAGCTCTCTCTGTGCTCTTTCATTTGATATATTACTCAATATGTTTTCTTAACATTTTTCTTCAAGGTCAACAGATTACATACTGCCTACCCTCAGGGAGAGAATAACAGTTACTTGATTTATAGTAAGCTCTTGTAATTGTGTAATAATTACTAATTGTAACAATTATGTTGCATAATTGGGCCATTTTCATGTGAAAACCATAGTATAAAATAAAAGCATTTTATATGATTTCACAAGCTATCAAAAGTAAAACATGTGTCTTATTTTCCTTTTTGTTTTAGAACAAAATTTGAATGTTTGGTCAAAATTGATGTTGAGTTTTTTAAAGTAATTTTAAGAAGTACTGTATTTTATTTTTGTAATGCACTTTGAAGCCTTGTAACAGATGCCTTAATTGCAAAGTACAAATCACATGGTGCCAAATTGTAACTAACCTGAGGACAACTGTTTGAATCTGCCTGATTTGTACACTGAAAATTAAAAAAAAAAAAAAATAATTAAACAGCATTTAATCTTTTCGTCATGGAAGACAGTTTGATTATTTATTAAGTGTTTTTAGTTACTTTGTTATGAGCTATTAATTGTTTTTGATGGTGGGACATGTATCTGTACTACACAGAAACTGTCCATATCTACAGCTTCTGAATATCTCTTGGTTTGCAATAGACAAAAGCTGTTGTTTTAGTACTCACAAAATGCCACACAAAATAGTATTTCCCACAAAGAGCATTGAGCATTCTTTATTTCCTATGAGCACTTTAGGGACATTATAGCACAGCTCAAAGCCTTATAGAGCTGTCAAGGGACATCTAGTTATATTATTATTTTAAAGTCAATCACCAACAAGCTTCTTAGGACATGTAAACACATCAATTATGAGTGTAGTAAAAGGATCTTAGCACTTCTGTCATCTCTCAGTGAGTAATTACAACATATTATATGGAACCGCTACAGTGCTGCAAGTCAGTGTGTCATTTTACAACAGCTGTTTTCAAAACTGTAAACCACACATATCCATTCAGTTAGAACATTTCTATTGTCTATGTTTTCTTTTTCTGTTTCTTTTCTTTCTTGGGCTGTCTGGTAACTCAGTACTCTTAAAGCCACACCAAATATTTAATGCGTAGTTTAAAGCTCTTTATATTATCAAGTAGTTAACCTTGCATGAATGGCTGACCTCTGGCTGTGACTTGGGGAAATCAGCCACTACATTTTGGTTCAATAGGGTAACAGCTGAGGTCGACCTGCAGTGATTTAGATTAAAAAAAACATACACATTTTGAATGACAGAGCCCAGCATTTACTACATATTGAAAATGATATAGTGAAACAGAATATTTTAGACTTTTTTTCAAAGTGATTAGAAGGCTGCCATCATCTCATGACATTTCAAATGCAGCTGACAATAGACAGGCTCGTCACCATATCCTCACAGTACTCCCAGTAAATGCCAGCAATCCTGTTATTAACACACAAATTTAAGGCATCTTAATAAATAAATATTAACTTTTGATTATTTTAAACTTTTACTTCAGTACTTTTCTTATGGATTTATTGCACTTTAGTACTCATACTCCATTAAATTAATCTTACATACAATGTTAAGACATACTTCTCAGTTAAATATTCTTTGAAGATGCATCAACTCATTATGCGCTGATATCAGTTAAACTACCCAACTGCATATAATGTAGAGTGATGAAAAGTAGCTATGCATATTGCCCGAGAATTGTAATTGAGAAGTTCTGAGGCACTTTACTGTTTTAATTTCATGCTACTTTATACTTCTGCAAAACCATTTCAATGAGAAATGGCCTACATTGTTCTCCACTACATTTATCTGACAGCTATAATGACTTACTTTACAAATTCAAATTTCAAAAACCTTTAATGAGAATATCTATCCAATAGCAAGAATTATCTTCACCTCTGCCAACTATACCATTAAAATCCTATTTAAATGCTAATGTTTCTGTAATTGTATAACACAAAACAATACAACTCTGACAAAAGCCAATTAGTCGGTACTTCTATATTTATTATAGAATTTGCTGATGATATGCACTTTCACTTAAGTAGTGTTTAATTTGAGATCCATAGTTGGAGTATTTTTTAGAGAACAGCACTACTTTTTCTTACAAATGGATCAGAGTATTTCCATTACAACCATGTCCCAGCTGAATGGCTACTTACAGTATGGATGAAGGCTTCAGTAATAGTACAATATCAAAAGCACTGCTTTGCAAATGTTCTCTGAAAATTAGAGCGGGTATATTGTTTACATTACTTAGATATTTCGTGCCCCAATCCACATGTAAGAATTTTAAAAAGTGAGAACTATTACTCCAATTGAACTTGGGTGGAATGAGAGTAAAGTGAGAAAATGCCCACGTAATTGACAATAGGACACCAATTGGAAGCCATGTGGTCATTTGTTAACTGCAGTAATTAGAAAAATCGTAATTTTCCAGACAATGCCTTTGGCAAGAGCTGCAAGGCACCGGTGTCGATTTTAATGACCACACTGCCGCCCAGAACTACAGGTTTGAATGCCTCTGGAAACGTCAAAAACAGGACAGAGGTAATTGGTCATTACATGTGGTCAATACAGGCGCGAGCACAAGCAACTGTCTGTGTGCACGTGCACACATTATTCAAGCCCTAACAGGTCCACCGGGGTTTCAACAAGACCTCGCACTCACTTTTTATCTCTCTCTCTCTCTCTCTCTCTCTCTCTCTCTCTCTGAAACAGCGAAAGCTGTTGGCTTGCGCGCGCTCAGTCTAATTATTCCACTCTCGCGCAGCTAAGTGTCGAGTGCTGAAAGCTCCGCTCCGCTTTCCATCTCTTCCTTCCGCACTGCGATTCCGTTAGGAGACGGTCCTCTTTGGCGGACACGTACAAGCCCACCTGGACAGGTTTTCATCAGGACACGGAAACGTGTTAAAAGGAGTCTCGTGCAAACGACAAATGCACGAGACCCGAAGCCGGTGCCCCCAGACCCGACGGGGAGGGAGACAAGCAGAGCAGTGATGGGACAGTTTTCGGGAGGATGCTACCTGAGTTTTTTCATCTTTGTGCTTCTTGGTTCGCAGGTGCCGACCACATTAGCAAGAGGTAAGCTCAACACCGAGACACTTTTTAAAGAGCTCAGCGCTTTTGGGGGCGTCTCAGACCTCCCGAATAAACTCAATAAGAAGGTGTGTGCCATGACAGACTGTTTCCGAAGCTGGCTGCGCTTGTTTAGGATTTATTTACGTAATCTTTTTTCATGTGCAGGTATTATTAGCAGTTTATGATTACTTGACAAACGAACAATAAATAAAGCTTCAGACACCTTTGTAAATCACATAAATTCAAATTAAATTTGAACAAGTTTGGGTTTTTTTTTTTTTGTCGTGCGCAACAGACTGGTTAAGATTTCTTTAGAAATGCTGCTTTAATAGGTTTAACGCGAGTTTCTTCTAGTGCAAAAAAAAAATGTTTATTACTAATCTAAATTTGCTTCTTCAAGGATATTCTCTCTGGAATATACCGTTAAAATGACAGGGTTCTGGTTGACTTTGATTTCACTCAAGAAATGTTTGAGAGTCTTGGCGTGTTTTTTTTTTTTTTTAATTTTATATATATTTTTAATGTTAAACCTATCTCATTTTGATAAAGTCGGTATTGTGATGGACCAGTTGTAAGTGTGGACTAGATTAATAACAAGGTCTTAATTCAATAGCAGTAACTATTAGCTCAAGAACACCGACTCTGACCTGTCATACATTTTCTTACTGCTCTCATCTTACTTTTCTTCTTCTGAGGCTTCTCAAAAAAGCTTATCACATTCAGTCTTTCTGTTGCTCATGATGATACTCACTTTGAATGAAAGCAGACTGTAATAAAAGTGCTCACACTTTTTATATCGTCTATAATATACAAACATGCTGTTAAGTAACTCAATTATGTACAAGGTATAGTATAAATGACATGTTACTCACATTTCAAGTGGGCTTTCTAGCAATTATATCCTTTTGACTATATTAACATTACTGCCCATGTTCACCATTGTTGGTTGCTGGGTGATTATATGGTAATGGAGCAAAACTAGTGAAACATGCTTTGATTGTAGTTTTCCACTCCTTCTATGCTTTGCTGTACTGAAACAGAGAGCCAGGACAATGTTTAACATTATTTGTAATCATCCGCAGCAGTGGAGAAATTCTACAGGCTGTAGAATGCCACTTGGTGAAACCTCTTGCAGAACTTCAATGTATAATAATAATTTAAAAAAAAAAAAGAACCGCTACCAATATGAAGAATTATGGCATTTTGTTTAGTTATGATTGCTGGTGGGGTAGGCGGGTTATGTTTCGCAACGTGCAAATTGTGTTGATAGCATACTGGTAAAACTGGAGAAGCAAATAGCATGTTGGTTTTTCTCATTTTTCTTACTTTACTTCAAACAATAAAATACCTCCCCACTCGCCAAACTTGCTAATAGATTGAGATGATTGCTTGATGGCTGTGCAAACATATGCATATCTTCTGACAGTAGTTGCTTTTTGTTCAAATGTTGACAAGCATGCAAAAAAAATGGGTGGGGGGGAAGGTGGTCAAAGGCTCATTATTTGTGCGCATACAAGGTAACTGGGAAGAAGTACTGTACTTCAAAAACCCAATTTGGGGCCAGCTCTAGCCATTTTTATGTCCACTCCTCTGCAACTGGATGATCAGAAGGTTGTTTTTTTTTTTTTTAACCTTATGAGGTTGCAAGTAGACTCCTGCAAAAAGCTGTAAACAACAGACACAGCTTCAGCTCCTTTGAACATTTTGTCAAATCTAGAATACGTGTGTTTTTGCTGTTTCTCCTACATAAGACAGGCCTGTCTTTTATGACATTATATCACATGAAAGTAAACATCTGAATTTATCAGTTATTTGTCACTACCAGATTCAGAATGTCTGATCTTCAGTAACCTGGTTAGTCATGATGTGATGTGTTCTATTTAGCCAGCAAATTTGAATGTTTATTGGCTTAATGATAATACAGACAACTGTGTTTTACTTAACTGACAACATTGATGAAACCTGTGGTTATGCTGATGTTATATGCTGTCTTTGGTCAGAGAAGAGATAATCAGAAAATCTTTTTTTGCTTTTGCCAAATCCATCCTGACCTATTGACATCCATTTAGCTCACATGGTAGTGTAACAAAGGTGCATTTGCAAGTCAATTAGTTAGCTAGCCCCAAGGTTTTTATTTTTGCATCCCAAGTTTTGAAATCAGCTTCAACTTGGAAATTTACATAGCATAAATATTATATTAAGCCAAAGTATCTTAAGGGCAACTTTGCATGTAAGGATTGGGGCGTTTTACCGTTCTTTAAAGTAAAGTAAGTTTAAACAAAGCAGGAAATGTGTTAGAGATAACCTTTCAAGACTGACCGTAAATTGTATTTATACAACCAGCTACCATGGCCACATTTCCATGTGAAGCGTTACATGATTTTTCAAAGGCATGACCCAATATGCTCGGATAGAAAAACAATAATAATGTTAGTGCATGAAAGGAAAATGGGCTTGTGTCTGCCCTACACATTTTTTTATAGGCTGCATGGACGTAATTTGTAATACATCTTTTGGATTTTAAATGGTTTTCACCTCGGCTTTAAAAATATTTATATCATACAATAATATTGATGACTGCAGTCAAATATTTTATGCAGACATGAAATTAAGTGCTATGGAAAGGCAGTCTCCACACACACACACACACACACACACACACACACACACACACACACACACACACACACACACAGGCTAATAATGTAAAAGCAAGATTACTTTGCACAAGATAAAATATAAATGAGACGTTACTCACAGGTGATGACACAAATTTCACTTCCATAGTCACATACATGTAGAGATTTCCCTATAAGCAATTATTATTTATCAGTTAGGAGCCAAGTTAAAACACAGTCATCCAAATGCATTCAGCGATGGGATAAATCACTTGTATTCAACAAGCAATTTTATTTTTAATGTTCTGAGAACACCAAGTGACAAGAAAAAAGACCTTAACCCAAAAGGGGAACCTGGCAGTCAGTGCCTACAGGGGGATTCAGTGAGGAGATGCTGCTGATAAAATGTTGAACAGCACCAGTGAACATTACAGACGTGTTCAGTGTTTCTCCTAGGTTGACTGCTTTGGGGGACAGGTGGGCTGTGGGAGTGATAACCCCCACAAAGCTTCTTTAACCTTATCAAGTCTAATTGAGGAAAACACTTCTGACAGCTAGTAAGGAAGACAAAGGGTGAGCTGAGCAGGGTCGCACAAAGATACTATCAAAAACAATTCTAGCAGTGCCAAACAACACCACTTCAACAAGAGGTTCAGTGGTCAAGTACCAAGTAAGGCTGGTTCTGTGGCTTGATATCCACCTCCACTGATGGTCAGATGGATTTCAGGTGTGGGTGATTCAGATGCTCAGTGAGGGGCGTAGCAGACAGGCGTGAAATATAATAAGAGAGAGATCTCTTTTAAAAAAGAGGCCAGAAGAAAGTCAGTGGCCATAACAAGCTTATTCCCCTGTGAATAAGAGCTCTATTGTTGTCCAAGAAGAATTAATATCATATCTGTGCCACATGGCTGCAGTGGGTTGGAGTGGGTTCTTCGTTATGATGGGCACTCTACATATAGATTTCTGTACTCTAGGTGCATCAAATATATTTGCGGCTGAAAATTGCTCCCCAACAAAAACAGCATAAATTTGTTGTTTAAAAAACACATAAATATGTCAGATTTACAGAGCAGAAAGTGGATTGATTCATTAACTGTTGTGCCTGGCATCCTGATGATTTAAAAACATAAAAGAACATACTATAGCACATAAACACATACAAATAGTATAACAATGACACATACTATGGCATATAAAAGCATTAAAGAAAGAATATAAAACCATATAAACACAGCCAATTAGCAAAACATTGGCATTGCATTTAGGCTATAGCATAATGCACTTTATGCTATAGCTATTAATAATGTTGCCTAGTTTTAAATGGCTGGTTCATGATTGTCAAATCTTGATGTATAACATTTGAATTAGTGGTTTTGGATTTTTTTTTACTGTCACACCCATGGGCAAGTCAAAATTTCAATGTGTATTTATTGCACCTGACATCTGATGTTTCGTCAGTTCCTCCATAGTTATATCCTTATCCATAATATCAGTGTCCATAATAATAATAATGATAATCCATAATCAGGACTTTTAAGTTGTAGCATTTATTTTTGTCTCTGTTGCTTTTTCTAAGTTCATTATTATTATTGTTTAGTTATAGTTTTAACTAAAGTTTTTTCTGTTTTTGTTTTTAGCTGTTTTCAAATGCATAAAATAACAATAGTAGGCTAAGAATTTTTTTTTATTGGGTGCATTAGCTAGGGTAATGATTGTAGCGTTTGTATTTGAAACCTGGCTTACAGTACACTGGTGAAAAAGACTGGTGCTACTACTGCTTTAGCTTGCTGCCCACCACATTAGCAGTGGTCAGCTTCTCCTGACAGGTGATTTACTCAGGTGCAACTGAAGTCATAAGACAGGTAGCTTTAGCAGTACTGTCTACTGACAGCCTTTCCCCTCCTTTTCTATGTATTCAGTCATGTGGTGTGGTGGGTGGGTATGGTTTGCTATACGAATGGAACTGATCCATTTCCTCCTTGTTAACCTCTTCGCTGTCAATCAACCTGCTTTAATCTGTAATGCTCTGATAATCCCACTACCTGTACAAATACACTGGTTTTCTCTGTGACAGAAGTTCTTTAAATTAATTATTATTTTAGGGTACCCATACACACAGTAAACAGTCCATTTATAGCCTTTTTTGTAGGTGTTGTGTTTATTGCAATAGAAAACTTATCCCTGTCTGGACAACATTTGGCAACGACTCATTTAAATTTTTCAGAAGAAAAGTTTCTGTTGCTCTCAATTGTGAGTTAAAAATTCCCTTGTTACTGTAAACGTATTATTTAATGAAACATTCAAATATTAAATCCCCTCAATTACTAATAATTGGTAATGGCACCTCTACGTTTTAACTAATACTGCTAGTATTGTGATTTTGGCTTCACAAAATTAAATGAACATGATCAAAAGATATTGAAAATGCATTCTCTGCCAGTAGAACTGAGTGCACTTGACCGCACTGATATACTACAGATAACAGACCATCAAAACAAAAATCAGCTGTCTGTCACAGGGGGAGGCAAAGAGCTTGTCTCTAGAAGCAGATCATCATCAGTTCTTCAGAAAGACTTCAAATTTAGGGCAGAGAACAACTTATATGCAAAGAGCTGTATAGCTGTGTGCACCATAAACCATCACAACAAACTTATTCAGCCATCTGAAAACACACCACAAATTGCAATATGATGACTGCATGAAAGCAAAGAAAAACAATGCAATGGTTGCTAACATAAATCGTATAACGTTAACTCGGAATGAACTTGTGAAGCAGGTCAGTGTTTTCATCCAGCCCACAAAGGCACACTGAAATCACCACAGGAAACACATTCAGTTTGGCCAAATATATTTGTCCAAATAACATACTGGACAAAAGATCTGTTATGCCCTCACGCATTATTTTTTCCAAAGTGGCAAAATCTGTGCAATATGCAAAACGCAGGGAAAATAGAGCGGGATCTCACAGCTGTTGAGTACTGGGCTTCATTTCATTCACATTCATGATTCAAAATATGAAGACATTCATTCTATGTTTTGTTTCCAGGAAGTGCATTTAGATCAGGTTTATAAGCACTTTATTTTTCTGCAAAGACTAATAAACAGGAATGTAGCAGAATGTAAACGAGAAAGCAGTGCCTTGTTGATTTCATTTTGTGTTTAGGTACCTTTTTTATTTTAGACTTTTCTTCTAAAAGATGCATTGAATTTAGCTGAATAGGGAGGTCCAGTTTTATTTTGATGCAAACATTTGTGCATTAGGAGAAATGTATCACAGCATGAATGTGAATGCAGAGTTATGCAGAGTTGTGCAATAAAATGTTGATGTCACCAAAATCAATTATGTGAAATATATCGGTGAAAAATACTCTGTCCTTTTGGGCATTTTCATGCACCCCTAAGTACTACTCCTGTCTTATTATTTGTAAAATTCAGTCAGTATTTTTATGTCAGGAATATTATTTAGTTTGTCATTAAACATCTGTTTTCAGTGAAGTATTGAGTATTACAATATTGAGATTGCTGCCAAAAACAACAGCAGTGAATAGTAATTACTGCACCTCTGGAAATGTGTCACATTTTATGTAACTTCTACCTACATTAAAAAAAACTTAATTAAGTATTGTTGATAACATTGATGATATTTTTCAAAGTATTGTATCAAAGCTGGAAGATTCTGCTATCTTGATGCCACTATTAGTTCAGTCAGTTTAGATTTGCATTTGAAGTCATTCAATTCTCTTGGTCTCTTAACAAAGCAGAAGGACAGAGAGATACCAGCCTAGCTGAGCTTGTGAATTCATATCACTGCACACAGTGAGAGAACATCATCATTTGCATGGCAGTACTGTCCATAGATTTTTGCTGAAGGGCTGTGAAAAGTGGCTACATCTAGTAACAGAGTCGTTTAGTTGGCAACAGTGATGGGATCTGAAGCATGATGATGGATTCTGTGGGGGAGAGGGATGTTAGGTGTACAAGCTGGCACAGTCTGCATTAAAAAAAAAAAAAAGAAGACTGAATTCCAAAAGTGAAAAATGAATATCTACCTAACAAAGGAAAACTGGAACAGTCGACGATTGTGTTACAAGCCTCTTTTGTCTAGGCTAACATGTAGCTCAGACAACATTTTTAGAGTAGTCAAGGAACCTGATAATTCCAGAGGGTGTGAAAAGGTAAGACATTAAAACACAAACACACAGCAGACAGCAGGCAGGTTTCTGTGAAGAGCATGACCTAAGGATGTGAATGAACTGGACAAGATTCAACAGCTTCTTTTAAAACATCGGTCAACATCTTAGGTCCAAATGGTCTATATTAGGTAGGGTTGTAAATGTGCATTTCACCGTAACTTGTCAACCCAAAGCAGGACTCATCAGGTTGGTTGGATAACTACAGTACTGTTGTAACCTTACGCTATATATATACAATTTTAGGAGCATGTTTGTTGTCTTTCATAAATTCATTGATCAAGCTTTTCATGTGTGAGGTTTGGTACTGTTGACCATTCAACTCATACTGCCTTCTACTAAAAATGCATGTGGACTTGAGCATGGAGTAAGTGAAAAAACTTAAGAAAGAAACAGAGATACAGAGAGGGAGGGGAATTGGAATGGGGAGGTGGATAAAGGGCAATGGAGTCATCTCTGCCATGTTTAATTTATCGCAAAAATGACTGCCAGAATCTTGCTCAAGCTCTGGCTTTAACGTAACTGACATTACACATGATATGAATTCACGAGCGCAGCTGGGCTAGTATCCACTGTTGTTTTTATTCTGCTGGAGATCGCATGGTGGTCATATTCCCAGTTTCACTACTGCATTATTTAAGGGGAACCCATTTCTCTCCCCAACCTATCAACCCCTTCTTCTGTCATTTATTCTCCACATTCCGATGGAGCTGAGCTCATGCAGTCAAAGAGGCAAAAGAAAAATTCTCTACAGGGAATATAGAAAGCTGCAAAATCAAATATGTGGAAATATTGACCGTGTTTTGGCTGCTTGGACAAAGCCCTAGCAGTAAGATAGCTATTCTTTTTTTATGGGATATTGGGATTTTCAAAACTTTTAGATATTATATTTCCTGCAGATCTTTGATTGGAAG
>VURO01003318.1:6367-18156 GCA_015108175.1 Pelvicachromis taeniatus | reverse complement strand
CGATGAATATTAGGGACAAAGCAGTAAGGGATAGAGGATACAGGTGTTTAGTTCAAAACTGGGGTTTTATTGACCCAAAAATATGAAAACCAATTTACAAAGCCAAAAACTTAAACAGGCAGACCAAGAAAAGAGGTCAAGTCAAAATATCAACTAACAAAACCTCAAACAAGCATAAGAAAAACTGACCTGCTGAAATGCTGCATGAGGGAACTTAAATACTGGCTTAGCTAAACCATATGACACACGAGGGGAAAACAAAATGGCAGCCATATAACCAACTAACACGAAACAATTAACTCCAAACACCCCCAAGCAATGAAGTATGTGGTTCAGTCCAATGAGGCTGTCAGGGGTACTCAGATCCCCCAGCCCCTTTGCCAACCAGGAAGGAGAAGTCAAAACCCCAGGTAACTCAAACAAAGACAGATGTATTAATATAACATAGAACAGAATTCTGACCTTGAAGTTTTGATATGTGTGCACTCCATATAAATATTGTAAGGTGTGATAGAAAAAAATGAACTAATTTAATAAAGAAACAATATGTTGGACAATAGGTAAAATATATTTAAAGTAGTGGCTGCAAAGTAAACTAAAGTGAAGCAAACTAGTGGCAAGGTGTGGATCTTACCATGTGTTGATTGCCATCACTATGAAAAAGAAAAAAACATTGCTATCTAGCGAGGACCTAGCTTGTTTGAAAGTAAAGAGTGGATGCGCACCTTCAAAGTTGACTTTTACTTTTGCTTCAGTTTTTTGTAATGCAAGTTTTCAACTGTGAATAACAGGTACCATATATCTTCCAATTGTAGCCCGGGCGTTTATTTAAAAAATTATTCGACTGGCCCGGCAGAGACCAGCTCTTATTCCCTTCTCGGAATTGTCGCGGAAGTGAGAGGGAAAGAGGACCCAGGCGCGGTTTTTTGACTGAGGTGAAAAGTTTACTTACAGTGCTCCAAAACGTATTCCAACAGTTCACAAATAATGCAGTTTCCAATTGTGCTCCTCCTTTGCTCTCAAATTGTCTCCTTGTCTGTGGTAGCCCAGTGCACGAGTGGTGCTCCCCGAAACTTCTCTCCGCCCGAATCTCCACAAGAGGAAGTAAAAGTTAGCAGGTTCGCTAGCCGACAGTTCCAGTTCAGTGTAATAATCCCACTTGGTTGGTTTTTTTGAGCGACGGTCCAGTCACACTCCATACCAGTTGATGACGGTAATGCACCATTCAGCTGTTTGCCAATCGCCAATAAAATTTAAAAAGGAGAAGAAGAAGACAGCGCGGAGGGACTTCCGGGTCGAAGGTCGCCTGGCTATTATTGGAGACTGGAGTCTATTTGTGCGACATGTTTTCAAACCCGGCGCTTATTAGAAACCGGCGTTTGAAAGAGACCGGCTGTTATTGGAAGATATACGGTAGTTTACTTTTTAACCCTGTTGGCTGTAGTCCAGTTGTTACAACTACTTAAGTTAGATTGTGTATTTGAGATAACACTGTGTTAGTCTCATAGGCAACAAAGGGATGGTTTTGTGGGAAAATCCCAGTAAGCGCAACAGTTTCTCAGACCAGCCTGTCTGGAATCTAAAACCATGCCACATTTAAAGTAATTTAAATCACATTTCTTCCTCATTCAGATACATGGCTTATACTTTAGCAGGTCATCTTGTCCATGTCTATGTACCTGAGTGCATTGAGTTGCTGCCACGTGGTTGGTTAGACATTTTAACAAGCAGCTGAACAAGTATATATAACTAAATGGCCATATTTAAAGAGTGTTCTGCTTGTCTTTAATCACTACCACTGATAGTCTGTTTTTTAGTGGAAAGGGGAAATTATTTCCCAAATATTACTGAGTAGGGGTTTTTTTTTTTGCTTCTTTTTATTTTAAATAAATGTTATTTAAATGTCAACCACAACACAGCCAATCTGCAAATGTTAAATCCTAGATCATAAAGTTTTGTGCGCTCAACTTCTGCGCTCAAAAATTGATTGGTTACCACCTTAACACATACAGTTACAAATTACATTTAGATAAGCCAGTGGGGTTTTGGGGGGGGTTGATGATGCTTACCAAAAAAACCCAAACACTTAAGAGCAGATATTCATTTGTTACACTGAAGTGTGCTAAAGTGCACGTGTGAAAATACACTAAAAATCATATCATTCATTGGAAAACAAACAGTTACTCATTTGTTTGTTTTCCAATGAAACAAGTATTTGCATCAAATATCCAGAGTCCATGAACTCGATGGGTGAAAGTGTGTTTTAGAACACAGCGTGACAGAGAACAGGAAATGAAAATATTCTCTGATGGAAAATATTTGATATACATTTTGACAAGCGCACTCAAAGATTAAAGAAATAAAAGGTCCACTTATTCTGAGAAGAAAAATAATGAGAAAAAAAAGGCAACTGAGGTCTTAATGGAAAAATACTGATTAGCGGGGGGGGGGGGAACAGGATAAGCAGATAACTTGATTTCTGCCATGTGATGTATACACGGGGAACTCTGACTAGTAGGTGCGTAAGAAGGGATACTCTCAAAACAGGTTTTGATTGTAAGTGGATTTGCTGTTCATGTAAATACGAACTTTGACCCTCTTACAAGTGTAGCGGAAGGAGGATTAGCCTCATGTTTATTCAGCAGGTGTAACAGCCTCTGGGACAAATCACACTCAAGAATGGCTGTCGCCCCTGGAGACTGAGCGAAACACCTAAGGGTGTGGAGCTAAATATGGAAATTGCAAGACATGCTACAATATGCATATTCACTATTGTGGAGTTCTTCACAATAAAAGGAGCTCCTTGTCCACGTTGCCAACTGTACTGTCCGCTATTTACAAATACAGCTGTGCCGATTTGAAGCTACTCATATCTGAGGAATGAATATAAAAAATCTCCAACTTGTATCTTTGTTAAATTCCATGCTTTCCTTTTTTGCCCATATGCCCGCAGAGTGACTGAGAGCCGTGTCTGTGTTTTGTGCCTGCCTACCACAATGCTCTGTTTGCTCAGGTTTGCTTAACTGCGACTGAAGTTGTCACTGTTAATGTGGGTTTGTATTCAATCATCCTGTCAGCTTCTGAGAGGTGCGTGAGTGACAGATTTAAGAGGAAGACGAACTGGGGGCTAAATTCAAGGAGAGCGATTTCTTTCCAGTCAACGTAAGATCTCAGACAGATGGGTGTTAGCTGCCGAAAGTTAGACAACACCGTCTGGTCCAGTAAACGCATTGACAGTGATCAACAAAGAAGTGTTGTCTTACCTTTTTCTTTTTTTCTTTTTTTTTTAAAATCGTCTTCGGTCTCAAAGATCAACCGCTCGCCTCTCTTTTTTTACTTGCATTCGTCAAATGTTCACTGTCTTTTTTTTGTGTGTGTGTCTGTGTAAAGCTGCTGAAGTAAATGAGATTTCCCAAAGAGCTATGTTCGCAGAGAAGCACTCAAAGTGATATTGACATGTTGTCAAGCCAGAGCCTCTCTCTAAGGACATCTTGGGTTGTTGACGGGCCTGAGCTGCGATCATGATTTTTTCCCCTTCTGCTGTTGAGTAATTTCAGCTTGTCTCCTAGAAATGATTTGATTCTCCTATTTTTAGTCCAAACTCCTATCTTCCTCAGTCAACTCAGTCAGAAGTTGTCTAGAAACACCTGCTATGAGGATCCTTGGAGATCACCTGTCTGCAGTCTGGTCAATTGAGGGTTTCTTGATTGAGGTAGAAATGAGAATTATGATATGGGGTAAAGAGGAAAGTAAGGTGAGACTTGTTGTTGTTTTAAAATCTGACTGGAAGATTGTTGAAAGATTTTGTGCTGTTCAGTGATCTTTAAGTGGAGTCCTTGTCTTTTTCCTGTAGCTGGATACCGAGTATCCTCCGTGGATCTGTCTTGGAGAATAGCGAAGCAGACTGAACATGTCCGACAAGGCTTTGAAATGCTAGGCCCAGAAATTAGGTTATCAGTCAAAATACAGGCAGCAGTTCCTCGAGGAACTCAAGCTGCTGTTTAGAATACCTTAGTCATTCAGTACACCCTTGCTGTTCTGGAACATCAGTAGATGGGAATGCACATTTAATACTACATATGTCTACTTCTAGTCAAACACTGGCTGTACCAATATCTAGATGCCATATAGTTCTGTTAATCATTGTATTCTATTGATCTTTCAGCTCGTGATACGTGGCGCTGTTTCGATTGGAGCTCTTTGGCACATTTTGGTTTGTGGTTCAAGCAAAGTGAAAGTTAAGATTCTTAGTTTTAAAACATGCATTTTTACACACACTAGCTCAATAATTTCACATGTGCTACGTTGGAGTATTACTGATTAAACCCTTCCCTATCTATTTATCAAGATAACTCATTCTAATATTGTTCAACCTGAAGGGAAACATGTGCCTCCTTACCCAGAAGTGCGTCCAATTTGTTCTCCAGCTTGTGACAAGCTGTTAGCTTCTCAGTTTATGAAAGTGATTCAACCTAACTTTTTCACCGAAAATCAAGCTGGCAAGGTTGGTAGGACTGATCTGAACCAAAACAATGGGCCTAAAGATGCTAACATATGCCAGAGGTTCATCACCATGATGGTGAATTTCCTTTCTTTGTCCATATAAAGATATGATTAGTGGTGATTTTAATCTAAAAGTGATTTTACGTGAAAAATAGAACAACAATCTATGACAACATCACAATTTTTACGAACCCTTAGAAGATAGGAGAACATGGCTTCATGGTGTGTGAATCGTCCAATAATGAAATGGGACATTTTTGCAGTATGAAAAAGACATATTGCCATCATGTCGCAGTTACCCTCAGGATGAAGCTGCACAGTCAGAGCCCTGCAAGGTTGAATGGTCGAGGTCATCAGGCAGCTGGGTGACATATTGGTCTGATATTTGGCTCTTTGGGCACCTCGTGGGCCTTCACCCCCACATCTACTCATCCCTTCCTGAAGCACATGAGGCCAGACTAGCTCAGATGAGGAGCTCATGGCTGTTGACCATAAAAAGAACATCAGGGCAATGAGGCACAAAGAAAAGAAGAGAAAGTGGAAGAAGAGCGTAGAATACAGAGGTAGATGAAAGTGGGGAAAAAGAGAGGGAAGTGAGGGTAAATTGGGTACACCTAAAGATGAAAATGTGAGAGCCTGATGAGAGCAAAGGACAGAATAAGAAGAAGGAAGATAAGTATATGGCACAGGGAGACAGGAGGAGAGAAAGAGAGATTGTGCACTTGGGCCAAATGGGAGCTACACTGCTCCAGCTGTGACCATAAAACAGCAGGTGGATGCCATCATTAGGTGTCGCAGATAAAGCTGTGTGGCTCTGTTGTTGCCAGGCACTCATCCACTCTGGAATCAAGCGTTTGTGCCATGACATAAAACATGACACTGGAAAGAAGAAGAAGAAAAGCCAATTACACAACTTAAAAACAAAAAAGTGCAGTAGAGTACTGGCTATGTGTATGCCTTTAGAGCTGAAAACTTTGTAAAAATAATTGACTAATTTTTGGCCGCGGTGTCAAAACGGAGTTTGATTTTGCTTCTTCACTGGAAATTACGTATTTTATATTAAAGTAGACCGAACATTTTGGGAGTTTTGTTATAATACATGAATTAAACAGTGTATGTGGATACCTCATATCAGTTGCATTGTTTGTGCTTTAATCAAATAGATGAAATTATTTTATTTCTTAAAACACCCTTCAGTCGTGTTCCAACTTATCAGCATTTTACAAAACCACTTGATCCTATTTTAATTAGGACTGCTGTAATCTAATTATGTGAAATGTTTGCAAGATGGTGCACCCCACCCACCTTCGTCTGCTCTTGTTTTTTGTTCCGTGTAAGATGGTGCAAGAGATTGGAATTTCGCTGGAAGTGTACCTAAGAGCTGTCGTCTGGGATGATAGTTTGATGGCAGATGAGAGGTGCCATTGCAGCACCCTCCAGGTGCCCTCAGGGCTAAATGGATGGCTGCAACATGGCACTTTCAGAGGGTACTTCTTCACTCTGATTTGTCTTCACTAGCTGTGTTTTCACTGGCATTAGCAGACATGTCTATTTGGAATGCATCATTCTTTTTAAACTTTCCAAGTCCCTTCTTTGCACTAACCTTAAAGATTCATATTGTAACTACAGCATACTGATAGTACATTAAGATACTCATTGACGTTAGTTATTGTACTCAGTAGTAACGGTTTGAGGGTTAATATATAACCTCCTCATTCTTAGTTAGATCAATGACTGACATGCTTAAAAATCACTGAACTCTTAAATCCTTAACGAGAGCTCGTTCCCAACTCAACTTCTTTGCTCTTGTTTTTGTTTTTGCTCTCTTTTATGAATACAATATATTCATTCAATTAACTGTTGTAGACAGAAGAAACTTGTTAAATTGAAATATAGTCAATCAGTGCTAACAACCACTCACTGGGAATCGCTGTGATGTGGATGATCTTCCTGATTCTGTTGTTTTGACTGCAGCAGCTCACGATGCATCTTTCGAGTTTTTGATTGGTCTTTCACTGGAGTTCAGTCTTTTTCCCTCAGTGGCCTCAGCGGGGAGCGAAGTGGTGTGTGGAAGCATGTCATCCCCTGATTTCCTTTTAAAAAGCCGACCCTGATGCTTTTAAATACATCATCAAGGCAATGGGCTGTCCAAGTCGGTTACAAGTTAACCAAATAAACACTGACAATGAAATTAATAATGCATATTGTTTGCGAATGCCTCAGCTGGATGATTTGACTGATGTATGCAAAGATGGTAATTTATTGAAAGTAAATTCATGTAATTGTGCAGCGGAACTTGATGAAGCAAAAGAAGGTGTCAGCACGGCTTCCATCATCATCAGAAGAAAGAAATCATTAAAGAGCAAAAACAAATCCAACTTCAAAGGACGGTGCAGAACAAACACTTATTTTATGGATGTGTTTCATTTAGACCAAAGTTCAGAACGGCTGTTATGGTAAATATGTCAGATTTGTTGTTAGTTGTTTGTGGATGTGATAGTTTTGGTTTATTTATTTTTCTCACAGTCCACAGGGATATAAATGCTCACTCTGCACATATCAAAGAAGTCAGTGTAAATTTGATTTGAAGATCAGGGGAAACAAGAGCTAAAATGTAGTTGTCATTGTCGAGACATATTTTCACAACGAGAAGCTCCAGTGGCAAGACAATCACAGCGCCCGACTTGGTTAAGATAGTTTACATCTTCTCCAGTCTCTTTAATAATGATCATGTCAGCAAAATGTGTAAGAATTATGCATTTTGCTTGCTACATTTAAGTAGGACAACTGCCAAACAAATTTCCTACTGTTATGTGTTATTTAAAAAAAATACTTGTAGTGCATTTTAGTGGAGCTTCAGTAATATAACTTGGACCAGATTTGTTGACCTGAGTGACCTGTGTTTGCTAGATTTCATAAGACAGTCTTGATTCCATGAAGATATCCTCAGTATGTGAGCTCACAGCACGAGAACAGGCAGACAGTCATGAGTTTACCGGATACGTATTCTGTTCTAAAGCTTTGGAGCTGTGTTGCAATATGAGAAGGAAAATACATTTGAGTTGTGTCTAGGTCCTGTAATTTAATATACTACCTTTCAAGACAGAATCAGTATGATGGATGAGTTATAACAAGTAGAAGACCAACATTTTTCTCTTCAAAACTGAAACACTGAACTGGGCCCCAAATGGCCAAGCCCAGAGCTTTTGTACATCTAATCCGTCTCCGACTGCCACGTTCTTAGTATTTCCTGCTTTGCGTACACTATTTTTCATAAAGCTACATACAATGTAACAAAATACAGTAAACCAACATTTTTAAAGCCTCAGTCATACAAGCCTAGGGACCAGCTGGTGACAACCTGGCAGGCTCCAGTCACTGGGGAAAAATGCAGATTCATTGTCTGGTTGGCGAGCGGTTGCTGGACGTTTTTGGCTGTTGCTAGGTGAAGTCAGTCAATAAGAAGGTGCTGCACTAAACGATTTGCATGGAAGATGCCCGTTTGTCTGCAAATATTTGCCAACTACTTGCTGAGTGGTAATCGTGTCAACATGAGGACTGTTTGGCTTCATTGTAAATACATTGCTACTGCAACCAGCATATTTCAAAACACACAACTATTTCTGTGATGCTCGTTTCTCCATTTTCAGTTTGTCATAACTCCTTGGTGACGAGTGTGTAGACAAGTCAGCATTTTGCATGCAAACTATGAAAAACTGCAGCAATCTGACACCAATTTTACAACTGCTAGCAATCTCTTTGGCAGCCAGTGTAACCATCTTTCCCTTGGTAGCCCCAAACCAGTCAATGTATGATGGAGAATCTTTAGGTGTGGGATGAGATTTTTGGTTATAGAAAGCTTTTGATATAGGTTCAAATAACCCATGTAAAGAGGAAAAGAGGGGCACATTTAATAAACTGCAATTATAAAACCAACAGCTAACATCAAAACACTCACTGTGGATGGAACAGGAATTTACACCTGGCAACAGGTAACTGGAGAAGTATATTCATAATGCTTTTCTATGATATTGAATTATTTTACAGTTTTTATCAATATTTTAGAAAAAGTATGGAAAAGCCTTGTATAACCTGGCTTGTGTACGCCTGTGATAATAGGCCTTTCTGAGAGTGCGTGATTTTTTTCCTTGAAGCCTATAAATGAGTCTTTAAATATTTGACAGAAACTGAAAAAGAACTTTGTTCATCTCTGCTTCTACATCAAAATGGCCTACTTTTACAAGGGTTTGTCAGACAGAATTTGACAATTTATGTTCAATATGAATAAAGTATACCATATGTTCTGGACACATATTATCCATGCATTATTAACAGCGATTTTCCGTGTCAGCCATTAATTAAAGCTTGTTAAAACACAATAAAACAATGAGATGTTGGACATGATTAAATAAACTGTAGTTTGCTGAAATCATATAAAGAGTAATGAGATAAGAGAATAAATTATTGTCAGTCAGTGTCTTTTACATTCTTTGTTGGTACGGGGGAGAGAGCTACGTCTGATTGAAGGAGTCTTTGTTGTAACTAATTTGAATATTTGAATTGTTTGTATTTTAAATGTTCTGGCATGTAAAAGCTCACGATGGTGCTGTATGACTATGTCTGTGTATAAATGTTGAGGGCACCCTTAACAGACGTATGCTGACGTCTCTCTTTGTTATCCACTATCTCATCATATTCTCTAAGTTACTGTGTTTACAATGCGGGGGAACAGGATCAAGGTCCCAAATGCAGAAACACACCTCGCAGGCAGTAGCAGCTGACTGATTTTAATTATGACTAAATGAAGCTTATGGGCAGGTTAGCAGACATGCACAGGATGGGTGGAATACAAAGAAAAGAAAGGTGGGAAACTGAGTTAACTTATAAGTGACCTGTAAAGGTATTAAAATCTGAGGGCTTCTGGTGGGCAGAAAGGAAAAATCACTCACTATGTTTATAGTGCAGCGTAATTTACTTATTAGAACAAAAATAAAGATTCGGCGTACCACAACACCATAAATTTTGTGATTAGCACCAATACCAATTGAGTTACACAATTTGCAATAACAATTTAATACCATGATAAAAAAAAAGAAAGGAAAAAAGCAGCAACAAAAACAACAACATACAAAATTATTAACCTACATACATTTTAAACTCCATTATCACAAACATATAGCAACATTTAATTTTAAATCACTAACATGGTGGTAAAAATCTTTTTCATGTAAAATATTAACACTGTATTTTGCTGACAAAACAGACTCAATTGTTAGCATGGCAGCCAAGTAGCTTACAAAACTAACTACAAGGTATCACATCTGGTACATTATGTTAACAATGTCACAATGTTAGCCAATGTAAACGCTGTAGTGTGGATCTGGCTCTCTCTCTCACAAAAAAATGAAAAGGTCATGTGTATTAATGGACAACAACGCAAAGACTTACTTTTTCTTATTTAGAAGTTACGTCTTCCAAGTGTAGTTTCTTCTTTGCTTGTGGGCATCCTTCTTCTTCTTTTGCGTCTAAAGACAGAGTAGAACACTTGTAGCCAAGTCCCCCCCCTACAGTATCTCCTCCATAGACGTCAAGAAAAGTTTAGGATTGCAGTGCATGTGGGACAACCGCTTTTTAATTTTACTGTGCTTTTTTTTTTTTACTCCTAAACATTTAGACTACTCCACTTGCCCCTCTAAACTTGAGCTGATAGAGCTTTAAAAATAGATTTTTGAGACAAAGTGTATTTACAGCTACAAAAAACAAAACAAAAAAAGCACTGACAAATTTTGAGAGTGTACCTAATAACACACTATGGCCTTACTTGGTTGGGCTTGGAATTTGGATGCACTGGTTTCAAAATCCGAAGCCTCTGTTCCTCGGTCAGATGAAGAATTGTAAAAGGTAGAGTGAAATCTCTCATCAGTTATTCTTCTCTGTCTTTTGGCATATTAATTTGATTTCAAACCGCCAAACATGGTGTCATGGTTTTCTGACAGGGCCTTGGGAGAGAGTTTATCTCATCATTAATTAAGTATCATATTTCCCTACATGCTGCCTGTGCTTAATTAGGAAGAGGGGGTCATTTGGGAGGGCTTATTAACTGGAACAAATTTGTTAAAGGAAGGAGACCGAGACAGATAAAGAGAGGGAGAGAGAGTGAGGGGAGAGGGGCGCCTCTGGGTTCAGTCGCCGCTGACAAGGCTTGGCTTCCGTGATTGATAACTGCACCAGTCACCGCTCGAGTCAAACTGGGAGACATGAAGGAGTAACTGGGGAAGAAACGGAGGGGAAGAGAGGAAATCTAGGGGGAAGGCAAAGGCAAAGAGGTGGGGGGCTGGGAGGAAATGATTGGAGACATATGCTAGCTCTCAAGCAAGATAGAGTTAGACAGAGAGAAGGGAGATGTAGGACGAAGAGGGAGGGACACTGAGATATGAAAACAAAGAGAGAAACAGAGAGAAGGGGATGCTGGGAGATGAGATTGATTGCAGCGCTGGGCCACGTCACAGAAGCTTTATTTATCGTATCCCAACCTTCCCGCTATTCACCTGGTATTTTTAGAATGCTAGTTGTGATGGAAATTGGGAAAAATGTTAAGTGCACTGTTTGAGTGTGTCACATTCTCAACTTCAATGGAGTCTATTCTGCATGCATGCTAAAAGCCAATACGGCAATGGTGTCAGATTCATGGGTGACACTGTTTCCCATTTCCCTAATTCGCTCCGACAGAATGGGTTTGGCCGGGCCAGTAAAACAACAGATGTTTTGCTCAAATGTGACAAGCGGATTGCCAGAAATTCCCAGTGGCGGTGCATGTGTTTGGAGCTGACCTAGCACAAGTTTTAGCAAACTGGGAACAGCGGGGGATGATGAGACTTTTGGGCACAACAGTGGCAGGACATCAAAAATTTAAGCCAAACCAAAAATAGCCGAAGCTTTATTTTATATGGTGTCTTATTCTTGAGTTTCAACAACATGTAGCTAATTCATGACTCATCCCAGATTATTCTGTGTCTTAGCTGCTTAATTGGAAACTGTAGGTGGTGCAGTCTGCCATTCTTGGGTTGATGGGAGATGTATGTCGTGCTGAGGGATTTGATGCATGGAATATATAAAAGACACAGTAGTTAATGACTGAACCATGATGATAATGATGGAGTAAAAAAAAAATATTAGTAAGAACCAATCATTGCAATTATTATAGTGAAACATCTCTGCATTGCACTTTCAGAGACTGGTAGGGCTTCTTTTTTTTTTTTTTTTTTGCAGACATGCACGTTGAGTTG
>VURO01003315.1:0-13709 GCA_015108175.1 Pelvicachromis taeniatus | reverse complement strand
AAGAAGATGATCAAATTAGCTCATCATTATCCAATCAATTCTGACTTCAGATTGGAATATGTCACGCAGTACGACTGCCTCTGCATGGCGCCTGCTGTCTTGGGTGAGTAGTCACTAACTTAAAGGCATGTCTGCACAGCGTGTAGTCTGTATTCTCCATGCATGTCAGCGAGACACAGGCTCGACCTTTAAGAACAACGCCTGACATTTATCTTCCTGACAGAATAAGAATGGATGTCTTGCTTTATAGCAGTACGATGTGTTTATGTTTTCAGTTAGAAGGGTTAGGTTAGGGTTAGGTTAGGTTAGGTTAGGTTAGGGTTAGGTTAGGTTAGGTTAGGTTAGGGTTAGGTTAGGTTTCAGTGAACACAGCCGCTGCTGTTAAACTCCACGTTCAGCTTAATGCTGCTGCTGCTGCTGCATTGTGTAATATAGAAAAGAGGAAACAACAGTTGTGTGGACACTGACATAAAGTCAGGTAAACCCAAACATGCGTTTTCTTTCATCAGATTTGATAAAGCTCTACGTTTTATTTGTATGGCACTTTAAAAACACACACAGTAATAAAGTGTGTGTGTCTGAATAAAAGGCACACGTTAAAGTCAACCAGGGAAACGAGTTCATCCTGCATCAGGCTGCTTCCTCCTCTTCATGGAGCTTCTTCCTCTGCGGGCTCGTTTCCTCAGAGAAATGAAACCTTTGCGTCTTGTATCCTTTGTGTCAGAAGTTTCGAGCGCTGACCGTCTCAGTCTTACATTATCTGAACACTTCGCCTACGCCTGCTTCAGGCTGTTCTGTGCACATGGGACGTTATTGAAATGAAGCACCTGTTGAGTTCATTGTTCGCAGGTTTACTGCTCCGACAGTCGGCTGCACCCAGGTAACACTGGCTGTTCCCAAGGGCGCTTTAACATGACAGCTAATACTTCTATTGAGATAGTATCACAATGAATGCCAATTAATCAGCGTAACAAGTTGAGTCATAGCTGAGCTTTGTACTGTAAGTGTCTTAACCTTGACCCCAGTTTCCCGGCTGATTGTCATAAATGTCCACTGTAAACTAGACCGATCCGACATTCAGTATCGCACATAACAAAGTGGTGTCGTGCCACCTCTGCTATAAACAGGATCAAACCTTTTCAGATTAATCATCCGTGTACGATTTCGTGGCAAACTTGTGACAGCATGCTGCGTTATTAAAGATGTCCCGCTGAGCGGACGCATGTTTTGTTGTTTTCTTGCAGAAAACAGTACAGACGTGGTTGGCGATGCGTTAGACGGAGCCGCCGTGTGGTTCTGGAACAACAGCGACCTGGTGCGTCCGCCACTTCTTATTTGCTGCCCTTTAAGAGAGAAAAGTATCATTTTCACATCAATGGTTTCTTTGATGCTGAAGCATCACCAGTGTGCCCAACATTAACACCGATGTTTCCTTTGCTGTATTTCTGGACATGGTTTTCTAAATCTCATTAAACTGTAGACTGAAATTCCCAAGCAGCTATTTTGGTCCAAATTAAAGTCGTTAATCTGGAAGTTTAATTTGATGTAGTCTGTTTGTTTCTCTCACGCAGCCGATGAACGCCACGTGGTCGTCCCTCCCTCGGACAGAGTGTTTGAAGTACAATGGCGAGCTGGTGGGGAAAGCCTGCGACTTTGTCCCGGACATCACCCTCATGTCCTGCATATTGTTCTTCGGCACTTACACCTGCTCCATGTGTCTAAAAAAGTTCAAGACGAGCCCCTTTTTCCCCACCACTGTGAGTCAGCACGCCGAGCCCATTAACTGAGCAGGAAGTGTCCGTGGACCGGCAGGCTTCACAGTCTCTTTGTGTTTCTGTTCATTCAGGTGCGAAAGCTGATCAGTGACTTCGCCATCATCCTGGCCATTCTGATCTTCTGTGGAGTCGACATGCTCGTCGGAGTTGATACGCCGAAGCTGATTGTGCCAAGTGAATTCAAAGTGAGCGCCCTCCTCCACCCAGAGACATTAAAGTTGGTTATGTGTGGCTTCATGGACCCCGAGGCAACAATAAACTCTTGGCCTTAAACATGTGTACCCTTTACATCCATGTATGCATTGACTCTGTGTATTTTTAGCACATCCTGACGTTTCTGTCTTCTCTCCTTATAGCCAACGAGTCCAAACCGGGGCTGGTTTGTGGCCCCATTTGGAGGAAACCCCTGGTGGGTTTATCTGGCGTCTGCTGTTCCTGCCCTTCTGGTCACCATCCTGATCTTTATGGACCAACAGATTACTGCTGTGATTGTCAACAGGAAGGAGCACAAGCTAAAGGTAAGTCAGGAATCTTTCTGCCCTAACCCTGTCTTTACAAAGCTGAACGTCATCGCTGTCCAAATACTGACAAATCCAGCAGAACATCCTTTTTCCTGTCGGTTTCTCT
This sequence comes from Pelvicachromis taeniatus, assembly GCA_015108175.1. Classification (NCBI taxonomy): domain Eukaryota; kingdom Metazoa; phylum Chordata; class Actinopteri; order Cichliformes; family Cichlidae; genus Pelvicachromis; species Pelvicachromis taeniatus. The sequence goes on along the minus strand of VURO01003315.1, from coordinate 11,307 downwards.
TTTATGACGTTTGCAACTTTTAATGTAGTTCACATAACAAACTTCAGTCCCTCTATAACAGGGGTGTCAAACATAAGGCCCTGGGGCTACACTCGGCCTGCCAAAACCTCCAACCTGGCGCAGCGGATGGCATTGAAAAATGTGGAGAAGGGTTAGGGTTAGGGTCTTTGCATTTTCGCTCTATTTTCAAGGTTTTACAGCTCTTCCTGCTGATGAACACCTCCCCCGCAGCCCTTTATACAACACCAAACTAAATAAGTAAGAGACAGAAAGTTCTGCTATGGAAATCTGCGATGAGCTCACTGTAAAAATTATAATGCAGGATGTATTGAAATGCCATCCATCCATCCACCCGCAGCCGCTTCTCCTTTTCAGGGTGGGGGGGCGCTGGAGCCTATCCCAGCTGATACCAGAGGCGGGGTACACCTGGACAGGTGGCCAGTCTGTCGCAGGGCTAACACACACAGACAGACAACCTCTCGGACACTGGAGAGCAGGGACTGTAGCCAAACATCATTCATAGGCGTGAGAGAGCTGTCACAACAGTACTACCTGCTACTTGTAATGCTGGAGTTGACCAATAGTATTCTTTGATGTGTGGGGGTGATTTTCCTCTTTAAAGAGTAAATGACTGAGCAGCACTTTGGTTGTTCGGTCTTCAGCACATAAACCATAAATGCAGCTTGCAGGCTCTGCCTGTATCTGCAGCGGTGCTCTGCTGACTGTCACGCCCGAACGTGCACGTTACCTCTGACCTCGTCTGCTGTCTGTGCCAGAAAGGGGCAGGTTACCACCTGGATCTGTTTTGGGTGGCTGTTCTGCTAGCGATCTGCTCCTTCATGGGTCTGCCGTGGTACGTGGCCGCCACCGTCATCTCCATCGCCCACATCGACAGTTTGAAGATGGAGACTGAAACATCAGCTCCCGGAGAGCAGCCAAAGTTTCTGGGTGTGAGGTAAGAGCACTGCTGGTTACTTTATGGACTCGTGTCACCGAATGACAGTTTTAGTAAGAAATGGTCGGCTTTTACGTCTGATCTGTTGTGAGTGATCTGATCTGCAGGTGAGATTCCAGGAAGAAGAAGGCAGAATGGCGTGGTTAGTGTGGTCAACACGCATCCAAGAGCAGTAAATGGATACAAATCGTAATCTTTCAGATATTTCATGCACTAAATTGAAAATGGAATTAAGTGCTTTCAGATGATGGAGTGTGGTTTAAACAGGACGGTCCGCGAAGGAGTCTTGCTTCGATGAGTCACCGCTCGGACATGGCTGGCTCGTTGTTGCAGTGAATCATGTTCAATAAAACAGCTTTTGTAGTTTTGAGATGTGATGAACACAGAAGCAAACATAGTTATGCTGATAAATGTTGAATTTCCCGTGAGTTAAACTGAGCACGTGTCACATGAGCCAGGAAAGAAGGCTGTTCTGATTTCTTACTGTCAGATTAGCTGATTAGTGGTCGTTCTCTTTTTTGAACTGATTAGGAAATAAGCAGCTAAAGACTTCATGCTGAAGGACTCAGTGACAGATGCTGCAGCTGTGGCAGTTTGATGCCTCACATTTCTGTAGCCGATCCGACTATGAAGCCGTGTACTTATTGTTAATGACTTTTACCTGACAGGTATTCCTCCATTGTAAAACACATTATTACCAGGATGTATAAAACAGACTCTAATCTTTTATTCAGCGTGACCCCAAATGAGTGACTGAGCCCACAAACTCATCACAAGGCTGTTTACGGAGGTCATGACAGAAGGCAGCCAGCCTTTTGTTGCAACCACATCTGTCGCCACCTGGTGGCCATCAGGGGGAACGCAGGCTTAACCAAAGCACTGGCTTAATTTTTCTGACCTGGAAGTTATGTCTGTAATGATGATGTGTATTTAAATGAATCCATTTTATTGGCAGTATTAAGATCTTTTATTTTCAGCCACTTGCCTGGTTCTTCCTTCGTGTTCGTTTTAAAGGGATTTTGATTGTTTTCGTGTCTGACGTCCTCCCCGGCCTCCTGATGCGTCAGCTGCAAGCTGAGCTAACAAACTGTAACACCAAAACATCCACACTCACTCTGAACTCTCTGCAAACACTGGTGCTGGGTTTTGGGTTTTTCTTGGCTAAACTAATGTAAGAATTGGCAGCTGACTGCCAGGTTGCTGTAAATCATGACGTTATACCAAGCAGCTCAGACGCTGCAGGTGTGTTCTGGTGTCAAATGTATTTTTCTGTCTTTTTGCAGAGAGCAGAGGGTCACAGGTGTGTGCGTGTTCATCCTCACGGGCCTGTCTGTGTTTATGGCTCCGGTTTTGAAGGTATCCAATCAAATACTGCTTCTATGTTTTGTCTTGTGGTTGATTTGTTAACTTGGCATGCCAGTTTTAAACAGTTTAAGAACTCATAGGAGTGAGAGAGCTGTCACAACAGTACTGCCTGCTTCTAGAAGGTAAGACCTGCTTCTAGAAGGTAAGACCTGCTTCTAGAAGGTCTTATCTTCTAGAAGCAGGTCTTACCTTCTAGAAGCAGGTCTTACCTTCTAGAAGCAGGTCTTACCACGCAGTGTTGGTAACGGGCATTTATTTTCAAGCCTCCGAATGGAGAGCAACGATCAACAATACATTTTGAATAGATTTCGAGACATAAAATGCAAATACAGCTCCAATGTGATTTACAAAAACGCTAAAAAGTTGTCTTTAGTTATACTGCACAGAGTGAAACAGTATAAAGTCTGTTTAACTTGGCTTCGTCACCATGAACAAAGGCCATGCTAATTCACATTTGATTACAGTAAGGTTAAAAAGTGCTCCTGCCTGAAACGTGGACTTCTTTAGGTTTCTTGAAGATGTTTCAGTTCTAAGAGTAAATGGTGGAGAGTCCCAGATTTAAGCCCTGTGGGAGTGTCCCCAAGAGGGTCATGGACCCCCAGTTGATCCTCATCATCTGGGACTCTCCACCAGTTGCTCTTAGAACTGAAGAAACTTCTCGGATGAAACATCTTCAAGATGCTTTCCTTTCCAAGCTCCTTCGACTACGATGACCTGGAGGACTTGAGAGCCTTCACTGACATGAGGATCTGCAGTATTGAACCTGTTGTTCAGTTCCCAGGACAAAAATGAAATTGGACTTCTCTGCTTGTTTTCATTGGTCACTTTAAAAGAATAAACTAATTTTGTCATGAAGCTGCCCATGAAACTGGGTCATAAATAAACTCGCTGATTACGCTAAGCTGCAATCTTATCACAATCTTTATTGTGCCTGTAGCAATGAAACCCTGAACAATGACATAGAGGTCCAATTCTCTCAGTTCAAAAGAAGCTCGCTCAATAAAAATTAAGTTAAACACACAATAAAAACGTATGTGGATGAAGTCAAAGATCATTGCTTTAATCCCGACGTCAGTTGTGAGGCTCTAAATGAGGTTTGCGTTATCTTTGGGCTTTGGCCGCTGAGAGGCCGGACACTCGCACAGACTTTATAACAGCAGATGTAATGCACAGTTTCATATGGAGCTTTCCCTCGATTTAAACAAATCGGCCAATCAGGTGATTACAAAGATTAGCTGCACTGACCCTCACCTCATATTCCAAATTCAACCTGTGAAAGCTGAGTTCAGTAAGCTGCCACTGGTCCCATCTGCAGCTCAGACAGTGAGTCATTTCATACTGTAATCAGCAGCTCCCCTTTCCTGGAGTAACACGCCTTTGTGGAGCGATGAGCCACAACAGTCCACACGCTGTTGGGGAGTTTTGAGAGCACAGCTTACAGGGGACCCCTTAAATTCACAACCAATCAAGCACATTTGAGTGGTTTCATGTTGCTCACTAACTTTTACATATGCTGTGTTTCCTGTACAAAGCAGTGTCTCGTCTGTGACGTACATGCCTCCTTTTCTCTTCACCTAGTTCATCCCAATGCCTGTGCTGTATGGAGTCTTCCTGTACATGGGGGTCGCTTCTCTCAATGGAGTGCAGGTATCATTTTATTAAAAAAACACGCCATGGAACAATTAGACTAAAGAGAAAGAAACTGATCTATAAAAAACAAAGTGCAACAACTACAGTTACCGTTTTTCAACAAAGACTAGTCGTGCTTTGAAGCCGGGGAAAATGTAACCCAGCTGTTGAACTCTCCATGAGTTAAATGGTGAAAACACACAGGAAGCGCTGAGTTGGTATGGTCGCGTCCCAGAGGGGAGCGTGGAGGAGGAGCACATGTAACGGCACGCTTGTTGCGTCAGAGCTGCTGCGCGGTTGTTCTGGTTTGCGTCATGTTAGAAAAGCCAGCCTGTGACAGCATGGGTGCAGTGGCTCTTTGGGTAGAAGACCACCCGCTGGTGCGCACACACAGAAGTGCTCAGAGAACGACAAACTCAAGCTGCCTTTCTCCCCTCTGAGGCAGTCACTCAGCACTCGTGTAGGATAAACAGCATCATGCTGGAAATTTAAGGATACTAGCTGGAGCTGATTGGCTGAGGCTTCACACTTAAACATTAAAAATAAAAACACGCCTCAAATGCGGCCCGGGGACCTTCGGCAGCTGATTGTATCAATCAAATTCTTGGGATAATGACACCGCTTCCTCTACTTTAGTTCCAATGAAAAGCAGTGATGGTTACTGAAGCGCTGCCATGTTAACCTCGCGCTCTCTGTAGTTCATGGACCGTCTGAAGCTGCTTCTGATGCCAGCCAAGCACCAGCCGGACCTGGTTTACCTGCGACACGTTCCCCTCCGGAAAGTCCACCTCTTCACCTTCATGCAGATCCTTTGCTTGGCTCTGCTCTGGATCCTCAAGTCCACTGTGGCTGCCATCATTTTCCCCGTCATGGTGAGACATCTTTGCATTGAAATGTTGTCTAATTGTGTTTCCAGCATCTTAGAATGTATAGTTTTAGTTATTATTAGTGAGTAATACTAACGTCTTTTAGTATTACTGTAGGATTCCTATCACAGGCATCATCAGCAGGACTTTGATGTAGGTATTGGGTCCTGGGTAGATTCATAATGGCGTGACGACAGTTTCATATCAGAAAATATTTTTAAATGCAAAGTTCATTAACAGGGAGTTTGTTGTCAGTGTGCACCAAAGCAGAATGAAGGATGTGACCAGAAATGCATTTTCAGTTCAAAACGTTTATCTGGGTGATAAACAGCAGCGATCATCGTGGTGCTTTATGTTGTAACGCAGGATTGTTCTATTGTGGGATGTTGTTAAAGACATTTATTGAATGATAAACTTTGTACTTTTTAAACTCAAAGTGAATTGATGTTTCAGGTTTGACGCATTAATGTGGGCTTCATTTACCATTCATGTCATTTGAGCAGCCTAAAAAAAAAAATGTAGACGTGTAACGCTTGAAAAGCTGATGTCCTGACTTTTTTCTCTAAATCAGATCCTCGCTCTGGTCGCCGTCAGAAAGGGGATGGATTACATGTTCTCTCAGCATGACCTCAGTTTCCTGGATGATGTTATCCCAGAGAAGGACAAGAAGAAGAAGGAGGACGAGAAGAAGAAAAAGAAGAAACGTGGCAGCATGGACAGTGACGCTGACGACGTAAGTTTTGGACCCTAGCTCAGGGTTTACGCAGGTAATGAACATGAGCACGTTTAACGAGACGGCATATGTAAAAATGGCCCCTTGTACCGTCACCGGAGGACGCAGTGGGCTTTATTCATCCCAATGCCTGTGCTGTATGGAGCACAACCCTCTGCATGTTTACATATTTAAAGCACAGAGTAGAGATGTTGACTAAAGGTACACGTGCCCGTCAGGACAGGCCATCTAGTTCAGCAGCAGACTTTGCAGAGACGTGGTCCCAACCGGACCCCCGGCAGGCTGGTTCGGGCTCCCCGGCCTCATTATTCACTCGTGACTGACTTTCTTGTAACTGGATATGCCCGGAAACGAGCTCGTGCAGAGAAAAAACGAAGGTTTCCAATGATGCTGTTTCCTCTCTCCAACAGTCTGACTATCCTTACAATGAGAATGTTCCCAGCATTAAAATTCCCATGGACATGATGGAACAGGAGCCCTTCTTAAGTGATAAGGCTTCTGACCGTGAGTAACCCAAAGCACCGGCAGCACCGGAGGAACACCACTGCCTAACTTGCTGTAACTGCATGACGTTTCGATTGCCTTTCCTTCACGCTTCCTTTCAAACACGCATGAAACGCTTGATTATGATGGCCGTTCTTGTCGGTGCTCCAGTTAGCTTCTTTTTCCTCTTGTCAGTTTCCGTTATCTGCTCTTAAGTTTAACTTTGTGGACGCTGCTTGTCTAAAACATATTTAACAGTAACATGAACTTTTCAACATTTTCAACTCAACTTCTGCCTTAATATAAAATGAATGTATGTTCGCTGAAGGACTAGTGTGTGGATTTAATTGCATTTATTGGAGGTTGGAACGAGCTGGTTAGCACTGAAGATTATCTGATGATCACTTCACCTACAAATAAATAAATAGAATAAAATAGAATACAACACAGCAGACCCTCTCCGGAGGGTTGTCTGGGACGGTGTAGAAAGATACGAGAGATACTGGGAGAATAATTCAGATACTGTGTACACAGATAAAGCATATAAAAAGGTGATACGCACTGGGCGATGCCACGCACTGGGCGGTGCCACGCACTGGGCGATGCCACGCACTGTGCCACGCACTGGGCGGTGCCACGCACTGTGCCACGCACTGGGCGGTGCCACGCACTGGGCAGTGCCACGCACTGTGCCACGCACTGGGCGGTGCCACGCACTGTGCCACGCACTGGGCGATGCCACGCACTGGGCGGTGCCACGCACTGTGCCACGCACTGGGCGGTGCCACGCACTGGTCCTTAAATACTAGAACAACATGAAATCACCTCACTGGCTTCTGTGCTCCTGTATTCTCTGCAGTCTCTTTGAGCCACACTGTCTGACGTGCTGGTTTTATCTGCTGGTTTGCTCTCACACTCTCACACTCTGACACTCTGCTCTTAATAGATGTGAAACATTAAAGTGTGTGTCAGAGGCTAACAGTATTAGCCTGTAAGCTAACGGCTGTTTTCTTTGGGTTTTTCTAGGAGACAAGTCCTCATCATTCCTCGAACGACACACATCGTGCTGAGCAGCTTCGCTTCTACCAGGCCAACTACTTGTCCAGGTAAGCCATAAGTGTGTGTGTGTGTGTGTGTGCAGACTGGAAGCTGAGAGCCACAGGCTGTCACCGTGCAGCTCACCTGCCACACCGAACAAAATGGCAAAGAAGCAACAGAACCGAACCTCCACCGATCTCCTTTGTATTTAATGATGACGGCAGCATCAAAGACGGTAAAAGGTCAGAAGGCACACTAACTAGGCCCAGGCCTAATGCTAGCCTGACCTTTAAAGGTCACTTAGGCTAATTGGCTTACCTCTGGCTAAACTGTATTTTTCTCCAGGGGAAGCAAAAGCTTTGGGCGCCATATGCCAGCTGGTGTCTGCTCTGTGGCGTCGTGCATGCCGTCTGCTGCATGGCTGCTAAAAAGTGAAAGGCTTCTGAATATCGACTTATGTGCGTTTACTCCATTTCATTCAGTAAACTAAAGGAGCCCAGTTCTCCTTCAGTGAGACTTTTTTATCGAGCTAATATTGTACTTTGTGTTTGGGTGACTTCTCCAAACAAATGGAGTGGTTGAGTTTGTGTTACCCATATTAGCTGACATCTGTAGATGCTAGCTAGCCTAAGCTGCTGCTTCTGCTGTGAATGCCTCTCGACGCTCTGCTGCAACGTGCACCCAAAAGGCTTTCTAATGGCCACCGGTGCCGCCACAATCTGCGCTATCGCAGATATGCACAGAATGAAAACTACATATTACTGAAGGGCCCAAAGTACAGCGTTCAACCCAGAGGGCTGTGCGTCAAAGCAAGATTAGCCCGGTTATGTTTCCTGTTCCTGTGTCATTGCTTTGTGGATTTAAGCCCTGTTTCGCTCCGTCCAGTGTCGCGTTCTCACTCATGGTTGTGTGTTTAGTTCTTGTCATTTCCCACTCAGCTAATAAAGCTGTGTATTGAGTTAACGTCCCGCCTACCTGCACACAGCAGGTTCATGACAGTTCCTCTCATGTAGACAGAGTTAGAACCACCTTTGTGATAGCCATCATCTCCGACTGGGGTGTTTAGGTTTTATCAAGCCAGCTAATGCAAAGAAAGCCTGGCTATGTTGAACTTCACTGACCGTCTGCAGGAACATAACCTGCTGGACTATCACAAACAACCAGCCGTGTGCACGTGACATACGATGCATGTTCGTGTGGTCCTATAACACCTTTGACTGTGCGTGCTAGCTCCACCACCCGTGACCTGTGAGGATTAGCATCTTAAGCTGCGTCTTAGGCCATTTTACACTGTTTTTGTTTATTTATGCACAGAGTAATCTGCTGTGTAGATGCTGTGAGTCACACTGTGACACACTGTCCCAGCGATATTAAGGAGACAATCGGTCTCAAACAGGCAAGACGAGTATCGCTTATGTGCAAATATTTATAGCAAAGATTATTCTGCTTAAGCGAGATTATGTTTGTCCAATATGAACGCAACTTCTCACAGCGAGCCGGATGTGGGGCACATGCAGGGTCGTCCCGTCACCCCGTCGGCCCCACAATCGCCCCGCATGCTAATCCTCTTTCATCAGCACCGTAACAGCAGTGTGTGAAAAGCAGCTGTGACACAGGACATCTGCCACAAAACACAACCAGTGACATAATTGGTCCTCAGCCTGGTCACATGACCGATTTTTAAAAAATCTATTTAATTTTTAGTACTTTTGTTTTCTTTTAGGGTTTAATTAGCTGCGTGCTTTTTGATGTCATCTAGTTTTAAAACATTTTGAGTGCTCGTTATTCTTTTGACTGGCAGCTGGGTAGCCATCGTAGTAATGACATCACGCTGACCCTGCAAAGTAATCCTGTCCCACTAAGACTGAAGGCAAATTGTTTTGAGCCCAAATGACCTCGGGAGCCATCCGATGGCTGTGTAGCACTACACCGAGGTATTAGTGAAATACCACAATAACGTGACCTAGAGGTGAAAAGTTAAGTCGGCTAAACATGAACTAGTAACCAAGATCTGCAGTTTTTAAGCACTAATGCCAAATAATGACCTTTGAGATGTGAGCATCGATCAGCCCTGCATGTACACACTGCTCCCAACAGTTAAAGGAAGCCTACATTATATGACTGACTGCACTGCGCTTGCACACGTGTACTTACAATGTTTTATTTTTGCATTTCAGCCCTGAGATGAGTCCGCTGAAGTCTGTGCCTCAGATTAGAATAGACGTGGACCCAGACGATGATAACCCTTTCTACTGGAAGAGCAGAGGATCTGAAACATCTCTGTAGATCAGCGAGCGGCCGCCGCAGCACAACTTTCCTCTGTACTGACCTCAGATGATTCTTTTAACGCCGATCTCCCTCGTGACGTCAAGACTTTGTCCTGAAGAGCGGCACGCGTTAGAAAAGGCATTACGGTGCACATTGTATTCCTCACCATGTTTCCTCACAGCTCCACAGTTAAAGGTGACCCCCCCGAATACTCGTCTATGCAACCGACCGAGGCCGCAGCTCACCGCACGGACTGCCCTCCCTGCTCTTTTTATATCAACATATATCATCTGTCTGAGGTTTTATATAAGCCGAATTATTCTAATAACATTTTCCTGTAGCAGGAAAATCACGTTTCGATAGCTCTACCTCTCGTTTTAGATTCAATGCTTATCACGAATGAATGCGACGTCTTGATTTTTGAGGGTTTTGATATTTTCTGTCCTCTTGTAGAAATGATTCACGTGTAGAGATCCACTCTACGATCATAGCGTGTGAAGGAAATACGGTAGATATTGAAGTAAATTAAGCAGCAGATTAACAATGCACGTTTGTATGTGCAAAATATTTGTATTCTCACATGCCGATGCGGTTTTACTCGCTTCGGTTTCTAATTTTCTGAATCTGTTTCTCGTTTGCTTTTGTTACTCATTTAATTTAAATCAGTTTCTTCTTTTGCTTTTTTAAAAAAAATAATGATTTTGTTGTGTGTTCGTAACATTTATTTTCTTTCTGTTCAAGTAGAAAAAAATCCAGCGACATAATCATCTGATTTTCCTCCGCCAAACTTAAACTCTAACTAGGACTGCATCTCATACGAACTGCTTGTGCTGCACACAGTACTTTACCGAAGTGGCTTATAAGACGAGACGGAGTCAGTCTGAACGTAACGATGTGAGAAGGAGGAGCCGGGAATCGACCGCAGTGGGCCGGCTTCGGTTCACAGGTTTATCGCTTCTGTCTGTGGAATGATCTGATGATCCAATCAGGTTTTAATAAGGATATGTTTGGGCTTCCATACAGCTGTCACCGGCCACGCTGTGCTGAAATTCAGTCTTACTGGTCTTCACATCCACACAAAGGCCCGTGTGCACGTCAGCTGTCGAGTCTTTGATTGCTGGTCAGTGTTTGAGTCAGTTTTCTTTATTCTGACTCAGATTTCTAATTACCAGGGAAAGTGTTTCAATTTTGGCCTTCATCATAAAAATGGTCCTTTTGTAGCCAGTATAGAGAGAAGGAAGGTGTTGAGTGTGCACAGGTCACGTGACTGCTCTGCTTAGCCCAACCACCTCCTTTGAACAGTTAAACCGTCAGCTCAGTCTGCTGGAGTGATGCTCAAACTCTGTTTACTGCAAACCGTTTCCCACAGAATCACCACGAGCGGCGCTCTGACCCGACTCCTCGTCTGTTTTTGGCCAGTTTTAAAGGATAATTCAGGTTTCTGTGAACTTATCGTACACGTATGTGGCTGCTGTGTGGGTCGTGCCAACGCTTCACCGCTGTTGTAGTAATCAGGCAGAAAACAGATGTTGTATTTACAGAAATGCAACAAAGTATGTTTTTTTTTTCCCCATCCATCCATCCATCCATCCATCCATCTTCCTCCGCTTATCCGGGGCCGGGTCGCGGGGGCAGCAGCCCAAGCAGAGAAGCCCAGACCTCCCTCTCCCCAGCCACCTCCTCCAGCTCATCCGGGGGAACACCAAGGCGTTCCCAGGCCAGCCCAGAGATATAATCTCTCCAGCGTGTCCCTGGGTCTGCCCCGGGGCCTCCTCCCGGTGGGACATGCCCGGAACACCTCACCCAGGAGGCATCCTTATCAGATGAACCACCTCAACTGGCTCCTTTCGATGTGGAGGAGCAGCGGCTCTACTCTGAGCTCCTCCCGGATGGCCGAACTTCTCACCCTATCTCTAAGGGAGAGTCCAGCCACCCCTCGGAGGAAGCCCATTTCCGCCGCTTGTATCCGC
>VURO01003314.1:11786-21997 GCA_015108175.1 Pelvicachromis taeniatus | reverse complement strand
TAATAGTCTCTGAGATATCTATAGAGGGATAGAAAAATAGGACTAAATTAATAAAATGCGATGCATTTACCCCAGTCTCATTTCACTCATTATTACATACATTATAAAACCTGATACCTACTGTATTTATATAGAGCGCATACCTGATGGGTTTGGGCAGCCCCATGGGTGTGAGGTTATTTTGGGGTTTGGGTAAAGTTTTCCGAATTCTGATAGAAGACACCTTTCTTCGTTCCTCGTGCTTCTGCTCCACCTGTAGAGATGACCAAGGTGATTAACAATTACTTAAAAAGAAAGCACAAATACCACCAAAAACGTATGGCCGAAAGTGGCAACTAATTAATTGCAAAGTGCACTGTAAACGCCCCGTTAACTTATTCTAAATAATGTGTACCTTAATTTCAGAATCAGAGTGAGCTTTTTCTTCTCTTAGTCCCCCATCATCAAACTCCTGACTGGAAGAACTTGTGTCTTCGCCATCATCTTCCTCCTCGCTCTGTTGTCTCCTCTCAGTCTCACACTCCGATGGATTGCCACTTCAGAAAAATTGAGAGTTAATATTATCTTGGCGTTGACAGCTCCGAGCATACTACAGACTTTAACAAAGAATGTTACCTGCTGCTAGAATCCATGGCAGCGCCAGAAGAATCTACTCTTGAATGGTGCCATGTGGAGGAGCTCAATGGGGATGAGGCAGAGGAGGGAGCAGAAACATGACTGCAAGTGCTGGGACTCCCAGCAGCTCCTTTGCTGTCAAACTTCTTAGAAAGGAAAGCCAGGGGGCTTGAAAGGAAGCAGGAAGCAAGGGCAGAGATGGAGGTGCTGGGGGAAAGTGCAATACTAGGAGACAGGTGATGAGTGATGGGGTCATACGGGGCAGATCTTCTAGACGGGTACACTTCTTTACGAAGACACAGGGGGGCAATCTCCCTCTCCACCTCCACGCTGCAGACTGTGTGTCGACGAGCCCGCCGCAGGGATTTCTGCGCCTGAGAGACAGAAGAACTGTGGAAGGACTGGTGTGACGTGTGAGTCCTGCTGGGATATGGTGAGATCCAAGTTGTGTTGTGGGGATGGAGACAGAGGATCTCTGGGCAGGAGTAGCTGCGTAACAGGCGGTGTGAGGAGCCGTTTTCTGCCGAGCGTGCGCCTGACGTTGCTAGATTTGCATCATCCATTGAGACAGAGTTTGTCTCCGCTTCACTTTTGCGTGTCCTACTGTGAAGAACTCGGCATTTTCTCCTTTGGTTATCTGCTTGCCTGGGCTTTATGTTAGCTCTTCTTACACTAGACCTTAGCCTAGAGAGACTGATGCCCCCATCGTTTCCGACTTCAGAGTCCGTGTGAAATATTTCTTCTGCCACAGAAGTTGAACTCTTTAGTTTCTGAGTTACGTGCCTGTTACTAATAGTATTGTTTAAATGAGAGTCCACATGAAATTGTGAGGGTAAAGGAAGGGGCTGGAAATTACTTTCAAAGGGAGTCATTTCAAAATACACAGGGTCTGTTGAGTTTTTACTTTTACTTTCTTTAGACTGACTCCCTTGAAGGTTGTTGACACATTGCTGTGTCTCTTGACTCCTACTGGATACACATGATTGAGTAGCACCTCTAAGACCCTTTTTGGGTCTCTTGGACAGCTGGCTCAGCCCTCTCATCAAGTCCTTTCCTTTTTCAGCATGCTGAGAGGAATTAAAATCCTTAGGCACAAGTTTTATTAGGTCCACTGACAGTACCGATGAGGTAGATCCCAAAGGGCTGTCTGATTCTGTCACTGAACTCATATGATTTGGCGATTTCCGTTTCCTTGGCTTCTTGTTAATATTCCTGCATTTGCTTGTATTCTGGAGCTGCTTTATATGAGGACGGGCAAACGTTTCGGACAACGGTTCATCTTGTTTTGTAGAAGTGATCGCTACAGTAGTTTCAAGATCCATACTGGCATCAATATTTACATCAGAATGACTAAGAACTGTTCTGTTCTGCCTTTCGCATGAAGTAGCAGAGCTCGCTTTGATGCTGCAGCTCATGTGGTTGTCTTCTGACACACCACTGCTTTTATCCAGTGAACAAACCAACATAGCATCAGGGGAACTTTTACTTTGCGAGTGCAACACAGCTTCATTGACTGTACCCAGCATTTCTTGACCAGATTTTCCTTTCCTAGTCGCTCTTGTTGACACAAAAGCAGACTGTCTCGGTTTACCGAGCTTCGGTGCTTCTTCATTTATTAACTCGATGTCTTCTAGCCTCCCTGAAGCTGTGTTTGATAACTCTTGCTTTTGTGCAACTTCTGTATCTGGTGTAAGTCTTTTTCTTTTTACGGAGTCTTGGGAATGACAGTTCAGGTTCAACCCTCTCTTTTCTCTCACAAAACCAGAAACTGAACACTTATCCTGATTTAGCCGCCACTCCTGTTGTTGCAGATCTAGAGTGGACCTCAGAGTCCTTTTATTAACACTGTCACCGAGAGTCTTTTGGAGGCCTTCTTGAACCAAGCAGCAGCTTTCTACAGTCTCCTTCTTTTCATCGCCATCAGGCTGAAAACAGTCCGTGTCGGGCTGAGTGTAACAAACTGACAAAGACGAAGACAGCATTTTTTCAGTGTCACCTGAGTCCAAGCTCGGGTAAGAAAGCTGCTTGTTACTGACCTCTGGGTCAGACTCTTCCTTAGAGTCAACCCTGTTCAAGTCAGATCTATTTCTTGCACGTTTTCTGGGAAGTGGTTTCAGCCGGACAGAAGTCTTGACTTTCTGGTCCACCAAAGCAATGCACATCTTTGACCTGGATTCACGAGAGGCACTTACACTGGCAGAGGACCGTAAAACGACAGAGGACCCAACAGACTCTGAAACAGCAAGTTGTGAGGGGCAGTGTGGCAAAGGCACTAAGGCAGGCGAGGTTCTTTCCTTCTGGTGTACTGCAAATTCATCGATTACTGAACCTGTTGTCGAATCCTCATCAAAATCTAATTTTTTAGAATATTTAGGAGAAACAATTTGTGTGTTTTGTGCGTCTCCTACATCAGTGAGCTCGTTCTGATCAGCTTTGCCGTTCCGATTCTCGTTTTCACTTTGTCCTTCAGGATGAAACGTACTGCTTGGCTCTGAACACTCAACATCAGCAGTTCCATCGGTCTTTAGCTCATCGAGTCTGTCAGGATGGTCCACTGACGGCGGAGGGCTGTTGGCTCGGAAGAGTTTAACAGGACTCATGACTATCTCTGTGAAACTAGCCATCTTTGACTTGAACGACTGAAACAACGGGCCGATCACCCATCCCTTTGGGGAATATGCATTTTCAGCCGTGTGCCCAGCAGCTAAATCCCTGCATATATCCATGTCACATTTGGCAGCATCAAGACTGTCTGGAGCATTTTCGTCCAACAGCACAACAACATTTTCTCCTGGAGACGGATTTAATTTCTTCTCTGGGAGTTTTTGGTCCTTTTGCCTATGACAAACAAAAAAAGGTGAATTGTGATTTACAGAGAAAGTCAGAAAGTGTCAAAGTATAATAACATAATAATCACAGAAATAAAGATTTCTACAGTACAGATAAATGCATTCCATTATCTGCGTCACCACTGATTTTCCACGGAAAATCGGAAAAAACCTTGATCCATGCTCGCAAAGGTTTTGATTACAATTGCTGATTATTCACTTACTGAAGGTGTAAAAGATAAGATAAATAAGGATGCCTAAATCAATACTACTAAATGGTTGTGCACTATACATATACTGTGAAAAACCATCAGTCACACTTACCCATTTTGGCATTCTGCTGTAAAGCTAAAATCAAATCCATCCTGCAAAATAAGAACAGAAATAGTTTAGAAATAATATATAAACATTAATGTAGCGTAGCTGAGCATTTATACCAACAAGCTACATTAAAATGCTGCTCCCTACGGAGGAAAAAAAATGCCTGTTAATTTTCCATATAATTTTTTGCACAACTGTAACAAATAATTGGGTCTCATGTTTTTATTCCCCTCCCCCAATTTAGAGTTTCCCTTCATAAATCATAAATAATCACACTGCGTAGATTAAGATTAAAAGAAGCTCACTTTTAAAAATTTGATGAGCTAAAATGAGTTGTAAACAGCTGATACCGAGTTTGGCCACTCGGTAACCTATGTGGTTCTATGTGCTGGCTCTGGATTTAACTGTAATACAAATACTCTTCTGCAAGGAAAACACTGTTACATTTAAAATCTGCAGTCTGCACAATATTAGGTCACATTATAACACTCGGTTGCACGTCTATGTCAGATGCAGCAGACCGTGAAGGAGGATTAAATCGCTCAATTAACCCTCACACCCCGTTCACTGTACAGGTCTACTGTACAGCGTCTGCATGCAGAGATTAGACACAGACAGCTTAAAACATGAAAAAAAATACAACGAAGGACATGCAGACAGGCTGTCTCAGTTTGTCTTTTAATCTATCCCTTACAGAGCTGTGATAAGAAAAAGTATCTCAGAGAATCAGACGCTTACCTTGTTTTGGCTCTCGTGTGCATCTGTTCCTTCCACTCTCGACTGCTTAGATTGTGCCACTTGCACCTATAAATGAGTGATGGTGTGTTAACTGTGATGTATTTCATTACCTAAGACCATCAAAGATTGTTTATGTAAGAATCCTACCATAATCCCACTCTCTCTTTGTCTCTTTGTGGGGGACGGATTGTGTCTGGTCGGTCTCTGAGCCGCTTGAGTGTCTGTGTTACTCTGTTTTTTAGGAGTCTGAGCTCTGATGCCTTGAATGCGGCCACTCCTTCTGTGGCCAGATATGCCATCGTTTGGATGGCTATGAAAGGATAAAACAAGAAAAGAAAGAAGAGAAAACCATTTATCCAAGTTATGATGAAAGACATATACTGATGCAGTGTAACAGGAATAGAAAAGACAAAAAAAATCCAGTATGCATAAATATGACAGCTACAAGGCCACCTGAAAATTAAACTTCAACTTCCTTAACAAGTTTTATATTTAAGTATGTATAAAAACACAGATAATCCCACCTAAGCTCGTCTACCTGCAAGCTTCCACAGATCCACAGATCTGCTGTCTGGAGAGGAGACTGGCTGGAGAAGCTAAACACTTATGGTTCTCTGCACTTAAGAGGGGTGTGCGATGAAGCAAGTTCAACGTTATAGCCAAGCGCTCTTTGCATTAGCTGGCATGACAAAACCTAAAACCTAAGGCTGAAACAACAGGCATCACAATGGTGGCTATGAACCATCTGTTAACTCAAGGGTTGCGCTTCAGGGTCTGTGCAAGCACACATAAAAGGAGGCTTTTGATGCATTTTGATCAACCTTTTTTCACGTAAAAGTGATGATGAATGGAAAATATATTTTCTATCAAGAACATTTTTTTAAAAAATGACAAAAGGCAGTGGTATTGCTGCAAAGAGATGAGACCAAAAAAAAAAAAATCAATCTTGTGAACGAATGGTTTATATTTAATGTGCCGCTCAACGGTGTCGTCAGATGAATATAGGTTCATCAGACCTATATCCTGATGAAGGTGATGTGGACATACCCATCACCACATCAGAGTGAAATAATTTTATTCAAAAGTATGAGCAGATTAGATCCAAGCACTCTAAACATGTTTATAAATGTTTCTCCATCACCAACTGAATACATGCAAATGTTGATGCCCTGTATGAATGGCTTTATTGGGTGTATTAGTAGGTAAGATTCAACAGGTTACTTGTATAAGATGTAATCCTTCATCAGTTAATCATTATCGTACTTTGAAGCAGTGAAATTTTAAACTGGCTAAAAATTTTATCCATCCATCCATTCGCAGCCGCTTATCCTTTTCAGGGTCGCGGGGGGCGCTTTAGCCTATCCCAGCTGTCTTAGGGCGAAAGGCGGGGTACACCCTGGACAGGTCGCCAGTCTGTCGCAGGGCTAACACACATAGACAGACAACCAGTCGCACTCACAGTCACTCCCGCATTCACACCTATGGGCAATTTAGATTTTCCAATTAACCTATCCCCACAAACTGCATGTTTTTGGACTGTGGGAGGAAGCCGGAGTACCCGGAGATAACCCACGCAAACACGGGGAGAACATGGAAACTCCACACAGAAAGACCCCGGCCTGATGGTGGAATTGAACTCAGGACTTCCTCGCTGTGAGGCAACAGTGCTAACCACCGTGCCGCCTTAAAAAAAACATTTTTTTTTAAAATTTAATTTAATAAAATAAAAAAGAGCCAACTTCGTGACACTGAAAACTCTGACTCGAAGCTTAACCCATTGCTCTTGACTCATGCTACACCCCTCAGATAAGGTAGATTGTGCCATTTATCCCAGGTGGCAACTCAGGACACTTAAATCTGCACAATGCATAGCTGTATAGAACCCCCTTAAACGCCATAAATAATATGAACATTAACACTTAAACTGTGAACATTTAAAGATATTAAAGGATTGTGTCATAATTTCAATCTGCGTAATCCCACTGTGTCTACAGATCCTATCATTCTTTCATAAAGAAAAAAAACAACAACAACAGTGCCCTAAAGCAAGAAGGGGAAATTACACAAACAGCAAAATAAAGCAAGAGGTGCCAGGACAACTATACCTGGGAGTGATGGAGGAAAGGGAGAGGAAAGGTGGTGCAGGTTCACTGTGGGAAGGTGCACTACAGAAAGGGTTTGGGGAGATAGCATCTTCATCCATTGGACAAACTATCTGAGTGAGTGAGTCAGAGGGATAAGTCAACATCCCCTTGCTCTCTCGCTCTCTTTTTCCCTCTCCTTGTTTGGCCTTCTCTGTAAATAACAACAGTGCAAAATAAAACAAACATGCGGGGTACCAAAGCAGCACATCAGCACTTGAAAGTAGGTCTTGAAATGGGCTGTTCACTTACTTTACTAAACTCTGAGATGGGACTTTATTCTGTTATTTAGAAAAGAGAAAGTTTTTAGAATGTATACACAAAATGTCTAAAAAAATAAATAAAAAAAATACAATTATACAATAAGATTGTATAAGGGGAGAGGGGGGGCAGTTAAACAGAAATGTGGGATATTTGACATTGCAGTCTACTACATGATCAAATAAAAGCAACAAAATGTAAATAGGCGCAAATAAAAGTAAAATAGTAAACGATAATAACAATACATCAATCACTGAAAACAATAACTAATTATTGTGCATTAGAAAAATGCCTAACAACGTAGCGAAAAAACATTTTAATTTCTCGTAGTAATTTTATGCCGAGTTATGACGCAGAGATAATTACCTTTTAAGTGAAGAAGGGCGAGACGAGTAAATAGACGTTTTGCTCACAGTCCATTAGTTTAAAATTGATAAACGCCAATTATAATAATTAATATTGCAACGATGCAATTAATATTACAATAAGAAGTACAGATGGATGGAAACCCTCGCTTCTCAGCCTTTGAATTTGAGCTCCCAATCGATGCCAGTCATTGTGGTTGGCACTCAGTATCCTTTTACTTGCGCCTCGAGTCAGTTAGAGAAAAGTTGTCTAAGCTTAGCTCTAACATAAGCTGATGAAAACAGCAAAGCAGTAAAAAGCAAAGGCACCGTTGTTATATAGCTAATCCATTACGAAGGAATCCAGTGAGTTTTTTTTAATCGAACGAAACGGCGGTTCCATCAAAATTGGGCGAGGTCTACTTGCTGGAAATCACAGATTCACATTCAAACTTTTATTTATGAGCCAGCGCACAAAAACCACATCACATATTGACTCAATCACTGAAATCGTTGTGGTAAAATGCTCTGTGTTGAACATTTTATCTGAAGTAGAGCTTTAATACTTCTCCGCCAACACTGCATGCGGTGACTGACGCCGATATTCACAGTGTACAGCAGTCAGTTACCACACCAGACAATAGTCGCAGCCGGGAACTGTCATCTTCAAAGGTTCGACCATTTTTATCGAGGAGCTGAACTACTGTTCATAGTTACGCCGCAAATTGTTATAGTAGCTAAACAGCGTTAAAGAAACTTACCTGAAATGATAAGCTAGAACGCAGCGTAGCGCGCTGACCTCACCGTAAACAAGACATGCAAGAGCGACGGCGCCCTGCACTGACTCGAAGATGTTATCCGTTTGTACCAAACATCTTAGGCAGACGGATTGTCCAATCACAGCGCGACTTCTTTTCCGCCCGGAAAGTCCTGTTGAAATTTGACCAATCAGAAGAAGATGACAAAGGTCGTCGTTTGAGGGCAACCAATAGAATCGCAAATACAAATGGCTGCAAAAATTATATTTTGTGATACTGTGACCCAGTATTTAAAAAACCTACAAATACGGCCAAATTGAATACAATTAATATGGCATCGATCAGAATTATGTTCTACAGGGTCAAAATGTATTTTTAACAAGTATGTTTTTTAACCAGCTTTATTAATTTCTTTCTTTTACCTATGTCTTATTTGATAGAAAACATCAAGGTTGATTTTTCGCTACTTATTAATGCAACAATAAGTAGTTTTACTCGCATAATTTCATAAAAATACAAATATTATCACCCCCCCCCCAAAAAAAAATAAAAAAATAAATATTCAATTTAGTATAACGTGTGATAATGTGAGAAACCTTTTACATCCAACTTCAAAGCGGTTTTCAGTGGTTGAGTCATCAAAATAATCAGCTAATCAGTTACTGCACCGTCAAGATTCGCCATGTTTTGTTATATGCAAGCAAACTGATCAGGGTTGGATTTTGTTTTTTCTACATATTTAGAATCTTCTGTATGGAAAATATACATTTTTCCACGGCAAAAGTATCTTAATAGTGCCTGTAATATTTCCTGTATGACGTTATCAGTCTTGAACATCATTGTGGAGGGACTCTTTTTTTCAGTTCAGTGAGGATTGCCAGATTTGTTTACGCTTCAGCATTTTAATCAGGTTGAGGTCTGGCCTTTGTCTGGGCCACTGCAACACCTTGATTTCTCTCTTTTTCAGACATTCTGTGGTAGATTTGCTGCTGTACTCGGGATTACTGTCCTGCTGTATGACCCAGTTTCAGCCAAGCTTTAGCTCTCCTCAGATTTGTCTCTAGAATACTTTAGTATATAGAAGTCCACACAATGACAAACTCCTGATTCCTGGAAAGCTTTTTAACGATGAATATTTGAATGTTTCCCACTTGTGAATAATCTTTCTCACTGTAAAATAATGAACTTCAAATTGTTTGGAAACAGTCATATAGCCCCTCCCAGACTGACTGGCACGCAACAATTGTTTCTCTAAAATATCTGCAGATGTATTTCCTCCCTGGAATTACTTGGGGACCAGCAAAACTGCCAAAAGTTCTGCTTTGAGTCAGGAGTGAGCTACTACTTACTTAATTTATTCAATCTGTGATAAAGAGTCGAAGCATTGACTCTAAGTAAGTGATTTTGTGCGTAAGATAAGATAAGCTTTATCAGTCCCATATGTGGGAAAATTTTTTGGTCACGGCAGAAAGTACAAGTTTAAGAGCAGTAAAAGTTAAGAAAAACACAGAATAGAATGAGATAAAATAGAATAACATGCTATACAAGAATTAAATATTATATACATTAGAATAAAGTACTATACAAAATATAATAAAATACTGCACAAATAGAAAAGCTTGGTAATACTGCACATCAGGGAGACAGTTACAATGTGTGTGCCTGTCTGCACATGTGTGGTTCTCTCCAGAGACCACGTTGTAGAGTCTGACAGCTCTAGGTCTATGAGTACATATGTTTGAGTAGATATAGGTCAATGTATGTATATATGAATGAACTGTAAAGCTTGTATACATATTAATGATTTACATCTCAATATATGTAGGCCATAAGTTTTTTGAAAGAGAGATGAATATTGCAGTCATTTATTTAACAATAAGAAGGGGCAGGATTATAGCTTATACTTCTTTATACTCCCTTTTTTAACATAAAATGTGTAAAAGTTGAGTCACTTACATACAATCAAAAGTCACGACCTCCTCTCTACTGAAAATTTATGGTGTTTAAAAGCCAGGAAACTTTTACAAATTCTGACAAGAATAGTGGTTTCAGATATGAAGCCAGAATTATTCCACTAGCTTGTTGATGGCTACCAAAAGCATCTGGTTGGGGTCCAACTTGCTAAGGGAAATTTAGCCACATATTAGTGGGGGGGGGGGGGGGGGGGGGGGGGGGGGGGGGAAGAAAAAAAAAAAAGAAAAAAGA